>SJYC01132686.1:0-111766 GCA_006408675.1 Madoqua kirkii
TGGACTGTGAAGAAAGCTGAATGCCAAAGAATTGATGCTGTTGAACTGTGGTGTTGGAGAAGACTCTTGAGAGTCCCTTCGACTGCAAGGAGATCCAACCAGTCCATTCTGAAGGAGATCAGCCCTGGGATTTCTTTGGAGGGAATGATGCTGAAGCTGAAACTCCAGTACTTTGGCCACCTCATGCGAAGGGTTGACTCATTGGAAAAGACTGATGCTGGGAGGGATTGAGGGCAGGAGGAGAAGGGGATGACCGAGGATGAGATGACTGGATGGCATCACTGACTCGATGGATGTGAGTCTGAATGAACTCCGGGAGTTGGTGATGGACTGGGAGGCCTGGCGTGCTCTGATTCATGGGGTCGCAAAGAGTCGAACATGACTGAGCGACTGAACCGAACTGAACAGTGTGCCTTTGACTTTGCTAAACTCATTATAAATAAGAGTTATTTGGTAGATTCTTTGGGGTCTTCTGAATACAGTTATATTGTCTGTGGTTAAAACAGTTTTACATATTTCTTCCTTTCTAGCCTGAATGCCCTTCATTTCTTTTTTTAATTTAAATACACTAGCTAGGACTTTCAGTATGAGGTTGAATTAGAAATGATGAGAGAGGACATCCTTGCCCTGTTACTGATGTTAGGGGAAATACTTAACATCTTATGCTCAAAATTATTCAAGCTAGGCTTCAGTAGTATGTGAACTAAGAACTTCCAGATGTACAAGCTGGGTTTCAAAGAGGCAGAGGAACCAGAGATCTAATTGCCAATATTCACTGGATCATGGAGAAAGCAAGAGAATTCCAGAAAAACATCCATTTATGCTTCATTGATTATGCTAAAGCCTTTGTGGACCACAACAAACTGGAAAATTATTAAAGAGATGGGAATACCACACCACCTAACCTGTCTCCTGAAAAACTTGTATGCATGTAAAGAAACAGGTTAGAACCAAACATGAAACTACTGACTGGTTCAAAACTGGGAAAGGAGTATGACAAGGTTGTTATTGTCACTCTGCTATTTAATTTACATGCACAGTACATCATACAGAATGTGGGCTGGCTGAATCACAAGCTGGAATCAAGATTGCCGAGAGAAATAACATCCTCAGATATGTAGATGATACCACTCTAATGGAAGAAAATGAAGAGGAACTAAAGAGCTGCTTGATGAGGGTGAAAGAGGAGAGTGAAAAAACTGGCTTAAAACTGAATATTCAAAAAACTAAGATTTTTAAAATCAGTTCATGGCAAATAGGAGGGAAAAATGTGGAAACTTTGACAGATTTTATTTTCTTGGGCTCCAAAATCATTGCAGACAATGACTGCAGCCACAAAATTAAAGCTTGCTCCTTGGAAGAAAAGCTCTGACAAACCCAGGCACCATATTCCAAAACAGAGGAATACTTTGCTATGGTGTTTTCAGTGCTCACATACAGTTGTGAAAGTTGGACCATGAAAAATGCTGAGCCCTGAAGAATTGATACTTTTGAATTGTGGGTGCAGGAGAAGACTCTTGAGAGCCCCTTTGACTGCAAGATCAAACCAGTCAATCCTAAAGGAAATCAGCACTGAATATTCATTGGAAGGACTAATGTTGAAGCTGAAGCTCTAGTATTTTGACCAACTGATTCGAAGAGCCCACTCATTGGAAAAGAGCCTGAGGCTAAGAATGACTGAAGGTAAAAGGAAAAGGAAGCGGCAGAGGATGAGATTATTAAATAGCTTCTCTGACTCAGCGGACATGAATTTGAACAAACTCCGGGAGATAAGTGTTGGACAGTGGAGCCTGGCTTGCTGAAGTCCTGGCGTGCTAAAGTCACAAAGAGTTGGACACAAGGACTGAACAACAACAAAGAGAGGATATCCTTGCCTTGTTCCTGATCTTAGGGGGAAAGCTTAGCATCTTGCTGTTGAGAATGATGTTAGCTGTGATTTTTAAAAAATAATCTGTATTAGGTTAGTGAAGTTCTCTTCTAATTTTTGAGAGTTTTTATCGTTCAGTTCAGTTCAGTTCAGTCGCTCAGTCACGTCCGACTCTATCTCCAATCACTGCAGATGATGACTGCAGCCATGAAATTAAAAGATGCTCACTACTTGGAGGGAAAGTTATGACCAATCTAGACAGGATATTCAAAAACAGAGACACTATTTGCCAACAAAGGTCTGTCTAATCAAGGCTATGGTCTTTCCAGTGGTCATGTATGTATATGAGAGCTGGACTGTGAAGAAAACTGAAAGCTGAAGAACTGATGCTTTTGAACTGTGGTATTGGAGAAGACTCTTGAGAGTTTCTTGGACTGCTGGTGGTCCAATTAGTCCATCCTAAAGGAGATCAGTCCTGGGTGTTCATTGGAAGGACTGATGTTAAAGCTAAAACTCCAATACTTTCGCCACTTCGTGCAAAGAGTTGACTCATTGGAAATGGCTCTGATACTAGGAGGGATTAGGCTCAGGAGGAGAAGGGCATGACAGAGGATAAGATGCCTGGATGGCATCTTTACTAGATGGATTGAGTTTGAATGAACTCCTGGAGTTGGTGATGGACAGGGAGGCCTGGCATGCTGCAACACATGGGTTCACAAAGAGTCGGACATGACTGAGCAACTGAACTGCACTGAACTGAACTGAATGACTTTCACTATAAATAATTTGCAAAGAAAGTCAAACCAATTTATTATTGTACTCTTTCAATTGTGTATATGTATGAATGGCTCATTGAACTGACTAAAGTTACTTGATCCATAACGTGCTTTGAATATATTCTTATCCTTTAATAATTCCTTAATATTATGTACCCATTATACTGTATAAGTGGAGAAGGAAATTGCAACCCACTCCAGTATTCTTGGCTGGAGAATCACATGGACAGAGGAGCCTGGTGGGCCACAATCCATAGGGTCACAACGAGTCAGACACAACTGAAGCAACTGAGCATGCACATACTGTATAAGATTTTCACATTTACTATCTATCTATATTATTACCTTCCAATGAGGCAAATGAGAGTACTTCTATCATTTTATCTGTTAGATGACAATACTGACACTCAGAGATCAGTTAACTTATCTGTTATACAGATTTTAAATAAACAATTAAACAAACTTTAACCCTGATCTTCTCAGGGAAACAGTTGATCAGCAGGGAACATTGAGTATTGAATAGGAAGTAAAAGTACCCTTGTGATAATGAAAGACAGGCAAGGACTGGTAAATAAAATCATCTTCTTCTCCAATAAAAATAGAGCATTGAAAGTTAACAGTTAGAAAATTAATATATCAGAGGAACCAGGAAGGAAAAGTGGTTCTTGACTCTAGCAAGATTTGATTGAGTATATCTAATAAATGAGTGAAATCTCTCTTTCTCATTCTCCTCTTTATTATCATCTATCTATCTATCTATACTTATCTTTCAGTTTCATTCAGCTAGTGGAGGCAGTGTTAGACTTTATTTTTGGGGGGCTCCGATCACTGCAGATGGTGATTGCAGCCATGAAATTAAAAGATGCTTACTCCTTGGAAGAAAAGTTATGACCAACCTAGATAGCATATTCAAAACCAGAGACATTACTTTGCCAACAAAGGTTCATTTACTTAAGGCTATGGTTTTTCCATTGGTCATGTATGGATGTGAGAGTTGGACTGTGAGGAAGGCTGAGCACTGAAGAATTGATGCTTTTGAACTGTGGGGTTGGAGAAGACTCTTGAGAGTCCCTTGGATTATAAGGAGATCCAACCAGTCCACTGTAAAGGAGATCAGTTATGGGTATTCTTTGGAAGGACTGATGCTAAAGCTGAAACTCCAATACTTTGGCCACTTCATGCAAAGAGTTGACTCATTGGAAAAGACTCTGATGCTGGGAGGGATTGGAGGCAGGAGGAGAAATGGTTGACAGAGGATGAGATGGCTGGATGACATCACCGACTCAATGGACATGAGTTTGAGTGGACTCCGGGAGATGGTATGGACAAGGAGGCCTGGCATGCTGCAATTCATGGGGTTGCAAAGAGTCAGACACGACTGAGAGAGTGGACTGACTGAATGATTTATCCATCCATGACTTCCTGTCAGACTTTCATGTCACACAATTCTTTATTACAATTTTCCTACTTCTCCAGCTCTACCTGACTGAATGGCAAATAATGAATAAACTAGTGTTCAAGAGAGGACTAGAAAAGGAAAGAGTTGATGTTATAATCTTGGACATTAAAAACAAGTCCTTAGCATCTGAATGATAGAGGGTTGTGGTTATTAATTTTATGAAAAGAATCATAAATTCCATTCAGTGTGAAGTAAATTGAAAAAAAATGCTGTACTTTTAATGGTTTAACCAGCTGTGAATTGAAGGACATGCAATACACATGGAATTTATTTTTTATATTTTTTCAGCATATGCAAAGACTTAGTTCCCCATCATCACTCACGGCAGTTGTTCAGCTAATTTTTGGCAGGTTGTAGAAACAATGTCTCCACCATCATCAAGTGGCTTATTTCATTTATATAATGAACACCATTTTGCATTCAAAAATAAAAACAGATATCAAATGGATTGCAAAAATACAAAGACTGCACAATGAAGTGGAAAGCCACTAAATTACTATCCACCAGCTTTTCCATTTTATTTGCCCCTGTGAATCAAAGTGAACAATTCCAGATGTTTTAGAGCTTCTGATAGATACAAGAAAATCTTCGTCTCTATTACTCTCCTTGGTCAAATAGTTTCTTATTATCTAGCATTATTCCTACTTGCAATTGTCGAAGAAAGAAAAAGTTTATTAATTGTAGTTTTCCAGGCCACCAAAAGTCCACATTTGTCCCATCAACTTTGTTCTCTGCTTGATCTTAACGTTTTTTCATAAAATGACCCTTATTTAAGGTGTCAGTATCCAAGGTCTCAATTATAATCTACTTAAGAAAATTAAAATATTTTGCAATCCAGTCTCCCTTCCCCCAGGTCCTGGTGCACACAAGGTTCTGTTTGTAAACCCTCTTAAGAGTTTATTTCCCATTTCTGTGTAAGTTCTGATAGCTCTACGGCGGGCTTAATGGTGACCTCCTCCAAGAGGGCTTATGCCATACCCAAGTCTGCTGCACCCAGAGCCCCTGTCCCTGTGTCAGTCCACTACTAACCTGTACCTCCACAGGAGATGCTCAAACACAGTTCTGCCTCAGTCTCTGGGGGGTCCCTGGGTCCTGGCGCACACAAGATTTGTTTGAGCAGTTCACCCTTGGACATGGGGTATCTCATCACCGCTGCTCACTCCAGTGCTGCACATGCAAAGATGGGCTCAATAAAGGACAGAAATCATATGGACCTAACAGAAACAGACGATATTAAAAAGAGGTGGCAAGAAAACACAGAAGAAGTATACAAAAAAGATCAGGACCCAGATAATCACATGGTGTGATCACTTACCTAGAGCCAGACATCCTGGAATGTGAAGTCAAGTGGGCCTTAGGAGCATCACTATGAACAAAGCTAGTGGAGGTGATGGAATTCCAGTTGAGTTATTTCAAACCCTAAAAGATGATGCTGTGAAAGTGCTGCACTCAATATGCCAGCAAATTTGGAAAACTCAGCAGTGGCCATAGGATTGGAAAAGGTGAGTTTTCATTCCAATCCCAGAGAAAGGCAATGCCGAAGAATGCTCAAACTACAGCACAATTACACTCATCTCACGTGCTAGTAAGGCAATCCTCAAAATTCTCCAAGCTAGGCTTCAGCAGTACATGAACTGTGAAATTCCAGATGTTCAAGCTGGTTTTAGAAAAGGCAGAGGAACCAGAGATCAAATTACCAACATCCGTTGTATCATGGAAAAAGCAAGAGTGTTCTAGAAAAACATCTACTTCTCCTTTATTGACTATGACAATAAAGTGTTTGACTGTGTGATTCACCACAAACTATGGAAAATTCATCAAGAGATGGGAATACCAGACCTGCATGACCTGCCTCTGAGAGGTCAGGAAGCAATAGTTAGAACTGGTCATTGAACAACAGACTGATTGCAAATCAGGAAAGGAGTATGTCAAGGCTGTATATCGTCATCCTGCTTATTCAACTTATATGCAGAGTACATCATGAGAAACAGTAGGTTGAATGAAGCACAAGCTGGAATCAAGATTGCTGGGGAAAATATCAATAACCTCATATATGCAGATGACACCCCTGTTATGGCAGAACATGAAGAAGTAAAGAGCCTCCTGATGAAAGTGAAAGAGGAGAGTGAAAACATTGGTTAAAGCTCAACATTCAGAAAACTAAGATAATGGCATCCAGTCCCCTCACTTCATGGCAAATAGATGGGGAGACAGTGGAAACAGTGACAGACTTTATTTGGGGGGGGATGATGTCTTAAAAGTGTTAGTTGCTCAATCCTGTCTGTCTTTTTGCTCCCCTAGTCTGCCTGGCTCCTCTGTCCATGAAGAATTTTCCAGGCAAGAATACTGGAGTGGGTTCCCATTTCCTTCTCCAGGGGATCTTCCTGACCCAGAGACTGAACGCACATCTCCTGCATTAGCAGGTGGATTCCTTACCCCTGAGCCACCAGGGAAGTCCGATAATGTCTTTAAAAGGTTGAACCAATTGTTGTGCTCATAAAGAGACCACAGGGGGACCAAGATCAAAACAGGGAGAGCAGTCAGGAAACCATTGTCCTGATCCAGATGGAGCCGTGGGGCCTGGATCCAGGCAGCAAAGGTGGGATGAGAGAAGTGACTCAATCCTGGATACAGAAGATGGACCGAATGAGAACTGCTCATTGTCTAAACATGTAAAAGAATTCAAGAAGTCCAGGATGACACCAGAGCTTCAGCGGGAAGAACCTGAGTGTAGAGTTGACAGTGATGGAGATAAAGTCCATGAGACGGCCTGGGGCGGGGTGGGGGTGGCGGAGAAGGGAGGTCAAGAGAATTCTCCCAGCAGGTGTACAAGCTCTTATCTTGATTTATAAAGTCAACTGTACATAAAAGATGGACCATTATGACCCTGCAATTTTAGCACTGAGTATAACACCCAAAGGAACTGAAAGCAGGGGCTTATACATATTAATACTTGTACACCAGTGTTCATGGCAGTGCTATTCACAACAGCCAAAAAGTGGAAACAGGGGCTTCCCCGGCAGTCCAGTGGTTAAAACTGCACGCTTCCAATGCAGCAAGCGCAGGTTCTGCCCCTGGTCAAGGAACTAAGATCCCACATGCTGTGGGAAGTGGCAAAAAAAAACTGGAAACAACTCAAATGTCCATCAACAGATGAACAGATAAATAAAATGTGACCTTACATACAATTAGAAGAAAGGAAATCTTGACCCGTGCTACAACACGGATAGACCTTAAAGATATTATGCTAAGTGGAGTAAGCCAGCCGCCAAAGGACAAATGTTGTACGGTTCCATTGGTACGAGGAACCTAACATAGTTAAATCCATAGAGACAGAAAACAGAATCACGGTTGCCAGGAAGTGGACAGAAGAAAGGAGAAGTTATTGTTTAATAGGTAAAGAGCTTCTGTTTGGGAAGATGAAAATGTTCTGGGGACAGAGAGCAGTGATGATTGCTCAACAAATGTGAATGTACTCATGCCACTGAACTGTACCCCTAAAGATGGTTAAAACAGTAAATCATATGCATATTTTATAATTAAAAAAAAGGACAGATGGCAGTCTCACAACCGCCAAAGGACAAATGTTGTACGGTTCCATTGGTACGAGGAACCTAACATAGTTAAATCCATAGAGACAGAAAACAGAATCACGGTTGCCAGGAAGTGGACAGAAGAAAGGAGAAGTTATTGTTTAATAGGTAAAGAGCTTCTGTTTGGGAAGATGAAAATGTTCTGGGGACAGAGAGCAGTGATGATTGCTCAACAAATGTGAATGTACTCATGCCACTGAACTGTACCCCTAAAGATGGTTAAAACAGTAAATCATATGCATATTTTATAATTAAAAAAAAGGACAGATGGCAATCTCACAGGTTAGTCCACTGGCAAGGACTATAGAAGGCTTTAGAGATTTATAAATTAAAAAAAAAACAAATCATCCTAGAGTTTCCCTATGGTTCCTGTACCCAATCCACCAAGAGGGCTTCAGAATAGGAAGAAGGAGAGCACTGGAGGAGGGGAAGAGATGAGATAGAAGCCTATTCCAGGCACAAGGAACAATGTGGAACAGATATGACTGGGAATTTCCTGGTGGTTCAGTGGTTAGAGCTCAGGGCTCCGGCTGCCAGGGGCCCAGTTTCCATTCCGGGTCGGGGAATTAAGATCCTATGAACCTTGCGGTGCAGATGAAAAAAAAAGAGAGAGAGAAAGGACTGGAATAAGATGGTCAGAGATACAAAGTGAGCAAAGAAGACTGACAATAGACTCAGAGATGCTGTGGGCCACCAGAGGTGGGGAGACCTGATTACAGCTTTGGTGACCCAGAGAAAGTCATGGTGCTTAACGTCCCCTGAGAAGCTGATAAAAAGGCATAATTATACCAAAGCTCACATTACTGAGTACTTACTGTGTCTAAGCCCTGCACAGCTACTAACTGGCTTAATCCTCACAACCACCACTCACGGGAAATACTCAAATCATCCTGATTTCACAAATGGGGAAACTAGAACTCACTTCTATTAGAAGGTTAGAGTATTGGAAACGGATGTTAAACCCAAGCAGCCCAAGAGATCCGGAGTGGAGTTCTTAACCACTAGGCTACCCAGCTCTCAATGCCAGACAGTGTGACATGCAGCATGGCGACTTTGGGAGCTGACATTTATAGACTGCACTTTCCAGCAGTTCATCTTCCAAAACTCTCTTAAGCATTTAAAACACAATGGGGCCAGATGTCTCCATCCAAAAGCCCCACTGGTGTGAACTCCACAGCCTTATCTCCAAGTCCAGCCATGGCTCTCAGATCAGACACACTGATTTTCTGTTTATTTACAAAAAGAGATTTTATGGCAAGAGCAGACAGCAGCGTTGCCGTGAGAAAGCCAGCCCCAAGCTCTGTTGTGTTTAACTGTGAAGGGACACAGCAGAATTCTCTTGAGAAGCTGATCAGAGAAAGCTGGAGGCCAATGGCAGGGGCAGGAAAGGTTTGTTTCTGATGAAGTCATGTTTACACAAAACCCTGACTTCAAAGTCCATGCAAGTGAGGGCCATGCAAGCAGGTTTCAAAGGAAACATTTGTGAGCAGGGAAAAGCCTCTGACCTGGTTGATAGCGGAGTGCCTGGCAAGGATAACTGTAATCTTTCTCCTGTCATTTAAAGCAAAGCTCATGAAGATGAAAAACCACAGCAAGTTCTTCTAAGCTCTGCAGACTTTACATGTATCCCCGTGCCTGGCTGCATTAATTCTACCTCTTTCCGTGCTGGCTGTTGATAAATACTCACTGAATGAATACATGTGATGGATGCACCCAGTGTATAACAAATCCTTTAGGGAAAGAGGTCAAGTCTCCATCATCTTTAAATCTCGAGACACTTAATAAATGTCAAGGTACATCATACCAGAAAAAAATACTGTGCTGAAAATGCAAACACTGAGAGGCTAGAAGCCGCTCCCAAGAAAACAAGAGAGGAGTACACAGCCACGTGAGTGCTGGGAAGCCAGCCAGAGACTCCTGCCATCATTTCTCTATTTGACATGCCAGGCATGCTGTCCTGGGGACCTTCCTAGGTCCTCTGGGGATGTGAAGTCTGGCAGAAGCCCAGTACTGCTGGAGCTGAAACAGAGGTGCCTGACACTACGGAAGAGCACACAGGAGGAGCACAGAGCCCGGACCCGGAGGCTCAGGGGTGTCTGGGGTGGTGACTCAAAGGCCCAGATAAACAGAGTGCAGGAGTGTGGAGGAGCACTGTGAAGACAGGAGCAGGGACCAGCATCATGAACCTGGGTACCAGCAAGCACTTGAGTATGGCTGGGATGAAAGGTACAAGAGGGGGGTGATGAGATGGAAGCAGGTCATGGCAGCCTTGGGTGCTAAGTCAAGGACATGAATTTCACCCTGAAAGTCAAGAGGAGCCTCTGAAGAATTTTAAGGAGGGGAGTAACATGATTTGCTTTTTATTTTAGACTGGCCTCTACTTAAAGCCCACTCCATTCATGGAGGAAAGGTTTAAGACTGCAAACCAATTAGGAGACAATTGCAGTAAATAATGAAAATTTAAGATGTTGGGGATATTAAGGAGTGGCAGGGGTGACTGTTGTGGTAAGCAGAAGGTTACAGAGCTGATCAGAGGCAAAGAAAACTCAACGGGAGTCTGAGTTTTCTTTCCAAGGGGAAGCAGAGCTGGGCCCAGTGCTGGAAAGCAGGTTTTAGCATCAGCAGCCCCAAGAGGTTGCCCAGAGAGTCCCCAGCAAGAAAAATGAAGAGCTCAGGATAGGTGCTCTAGAAATTCTGCCATTTGTGAGGTTATGGGAAAAGAGGAGGCCATAAGGGGCCTGGGAAAGGAGGATGAAGTGGTCCTAACCATGCAGACAAAAGCGAAATCACTAGAGAATTCCCTGGCCATCCAGTGGTTAAGATTCAGGACTTTCACTGCTGGGACCTGGGTTCGATCCCTAGCCAGGGAACTTTGTTGTTTAATCACTAAGTCATGTCCAACTCTTTGCGACCCTGTGCTCCTCCCTCTGTGAGATTTCCCAGGCAAGAACACTGGAGTGAGTTGCCGTTTCCTCCTCCAGGGGATCTTCCCGACCCAGGGATGAAACCCACATTTCCTGCATTGCAGGAAGATTCTTTACCGCTGAGCCACCAGGGAAGCCCTAAGAGCTCACAAAAAGGAGACAGAAATCACGAAGCCGAGGCAGGAGGGGGCTTCCAGCAGGGAGAAAGCACAGCGCCAAGCGCCCTGAGACCACCCTGGGCAGAATGAAGGATGAGCGAGAACAGCTCTGGTTGGAGACGGAGGAAGCCGCATGGCAGGGGGCGGGGCGCAGGAGTGAGTGGCACGGGAGGCAGAGGTGATGGGCAAAGCAGGTGACCTTTTCAAACAGGTTGGTGCTACAGGGACAATACCACGGTAAGGAGGGGGAGGGGCTGAAGGAGGGTTTCTTCAAGCTGGGAGGGGAGCGTGTGTATTTATTGGGAGATGCCAGGATAGAGGTGGGGTGCCAGGGAGAGTAGGGGGTGACTGAAAGAGGTGAGGGAAGGGGAAGCACGAAACCCCTGGAGGGATTAGCCTCAGGAAGCAAGGCTAATTCGGGGAGGGAAGAGGTGGGGGTGGGTGTCCATGGGACAAAAGGACAGGAAACCCCAGTTTCCCAGGGACAGGCTGTGACTCTGCTCCAGCTGGTGGTGAAATGTGAGATGCAGACATTTCAAGAGAAGCTGGCTCTTTCTTTGGAATGCATTCCCAATGTTCTGGAAATCTCCTGCTTTTTCAAATGTTTGCAACCGCCTCAAATACAGTAAGCCCAAGACCTGACTGTGACCCAAATTAAGCCCCCTGCAAGCAGGATTTCCTCTTCCCACGGTTACTTCTTCCTCTCATCTCGCCCTTCATGTGGGCGTCTCCCCTCTGGAGAAAGCATTTCCTTTACAGGATCCAAAAGCCTGTTTCCTAGACTCCAGTGAATCTCCACCAGTAGATACTAGCCCTGAAGTTCTAAGTCCTGGGTTTCTGCCCCACTCTGAACTCCAAGTTCAAGATACTGTCCTGTGTGTGTTAGTCCACAACCCCATGGACTGTAACCCACCAGGCTACTCTGTCCACGGAATTCTCCAGGCAAGAATCCTGGAGTGGCTTGCCATTTCCTTCTCCAGGGTATCTTCCCAACCCAAGGATCGAACCTGGATCTCTCGCATTGCAGGTGGATTCTTTACCGTGTGAGCCACCAGGGACACCCAGATACTGTCTTATAACCGTGTAAATATTCCATATATGCCACGAGTGTTAACAGCTCTAAGAATCAAGAAATCCTGAGACTCCTGTGGAAGGAGGCAATTATTCCTCCAGATTGAGTGCATTTTTCCTTGACTTTTCAAACAGCTGAAAGGTGAGAGAGGACTTAAGTATCAAGAAACCCTTAGACGCCTGTGGAATTTCTAGGTCCTGGAGAAGGAGGGGCGGGGTCACCGGTGTTCTGAACCAGCTCTCTGCTGAGTGGCTTCTGGTCCAGGAAGGCTTGGTCACTTGTGGAGGCTCCTGTGAGCTTCACGTCTGGATGGAGACGTCATTATTACGATTCAAGTCATCATTCTTTCAGTCCCCGTGGCCTTCTCTCACCTGTGTTTGGGGTGGAAACTGACTCTGCCTGGGCTTGGCTGGTGGCCTCCTCGGGTTTATTCTGCTCTCTGTGTTCCAGGACTGATGGCTGTGATGGGTTCTAACAACAAGGAGAAGGGTTGTTACAGCCACACATCAAATCATCCAACCAGTTAATGTTTCTCAAATGCATACTATATTAAAAAAACAAAAAACAAAAAACAGGTCTTCCCTAGTGGTCCAGTGGCTGAGAATCTACCTGCCAATGCAGGTGACTCAGGTTGGATCCCCAGCCCAGGAAGATCCCACATGCTGGGGCAGATAAGCCCAGGCACCACAACTCCTGTGCCCATGTACCATACCTGCTGAAGCCCACAGGCCCTTGAACCTGTGCTCCGAAACAAGAGAAACCACCACAATGAGAAGCCCACACACCGCAACGCAGAGCAGTCCCCACTCACCACAACTGGAGAGAGCCCGCACGCAGCAGCGAAAACCCAGCGCAGTCAAAAATAAAAACAATAATAAAATAAATAAAGAATAAATTTTAAAAAAATAGTGCATAAATAGAACCAGGGGCCCACCTTTATATCCCACCGCATCCCAGTCTAGCCCACCCTTTGCTTGGAAGCTCTGTCTGTAGAAGAGATAACAGGATCTTAAGAAGGGAGCTGGCATCAGCTGAAAGACATCCTTCTGTTAAAGTCCAGTGACCCTCAAATAATGGGGACAGACAATGCCATTTCAGGTGTCTCAGTGCAACAGACCCAGTCTCTGTCCTCAAGGATTTGGCAGTGGCAAAAGAGATAAGGTGCAATTCAGCACTGAGGAACAAGATGCTGCCAAGTGGAGAATGTGTAGAAAGGAAGGTGTGAGTTGCTGTCCAGTGCACATCTTTTCTCTGTACCACGCTGAACTGGGCAGGAGGGCTAATCAGTAGATTGGATTCCATGAAAAGAGTCCCTGAAATCTATGTGGTAGATCTGCAATGCAGGGGACCCAGCATCTCGAAGTAGAGTCCCATCAGGACAGAAAGCCTATATGAGTGCAGGATTCCCTGGGCAATGTCAGAATCCTGTCTGGCAGCAACATGGAAACCAGTGTGTAGAGAACACAGTTAACATCAACAGCTTCCATGGGCTGTTTCTTTTGTTGTTTTTTTTTTTTTTTTAATGTGTTTGCTCTTTTAGTTAAATGACACAGTAAGTTCCCTACATACAAACGAGTTCCTTTCCAAGAGCACACTCACAAGTCCAACAAAATTAGCCTAGGTACCCAACTAACACAACTGGCTATATAGTACTGACTGTAATAGGTTTATATACTTTTCACACAAATGATATATTTTTAAAAAACACAAAAATAAAAGTTTTAATCTTACAGTAAAGTACCTTGAAAAGCACAGGACTGCAGTATAACAGCTAGCATACAGGGGCTGGCATCGAGTGAACAGGCAAGAAGAGTTACTGACTGGAGGACTACCACAGTCAACAATACGAGGCAGCAAGGACACTGGCATCCTTGAAAGTCCACAGCTTGAAGGTTCCTAGTAAGGGACTCCTGTACTTGCATTTCTTTAACAACCAGTGGCATGAAAACTGAGACAGAGACCTTAAGTAGGTTGCCCATGATCACACAGCTGGGAAGTCATAGAGCTGGGATTTGAAACCAGGCCATGTGGTTCATGAACCCACACTCAAGACCATCAAACCATCCACTCACATTTTGCAGCATATATTAGAAAATATGAAAGGAGAAAAAAAAAAAAGTCCAAGGCAAAGTTACCAAGATCTCCAAAAGAAGAAGTTATCCTGAAGAAAGTATGGTCCTAAGCTAATTACATAGATTATATTGCTGTGTCCTGTTGGCAAACTCATAGCCAAAACTAGAGTGCTTTAGAAATAACAGAATAATATTACCATTAATAAACCATCAGAAAAAGATTCTGCAGCAGTTGGACCAGATAAAGGGGTAAAAGACAAATTTGTTTTCAACTAACTTTAGGAAAGGAAATAATCAAACCATCCAGCAATGAATTTCTGATACAAATAGGAAATTAATCTGAAACCATCAAACCAAGTCACACTGCCTTAAAATCCTGTGTTCTCTCTAACAACTGTAAACCTTGGGCAGAAACCATTATTAAATTCAGCAGTACTAAGTGGTGAGTCCAATTCAACCCCAGAGATAAATATTAAGGCACTAAATGATTTTAAGCTGTATCATGTTAGTAACAGAGAACCAAGCCCAGAGAAAACTTTCAGGGAGAAAAATCCTTTCACAGCCACCATTTCAGCATTTTCCTGAATACAGGTGATGAGGGAAAATGAAAGAAAGAACCCAAGATGTTGAGGTGGGCAGGGAAGAATCATGAAATTAAATGGTGTAAAATTGTAAATGCTCTTAAAGTTTTTCTTTTTAAAAGGAACTCCTTGGGACCTCCCTGGTGGTCCTTTGGTTAAGACTCCACACTTCCACTGCAGGGGACACTGGGTTCGATCCCTGGTCAGGGAACTAAGATTCTGTATATTTCATGGCATGGCCAAAAAAAATTTTTTAATAATAAATTAAAAGGGAATCCTCTGTGGAAAACATTGGACTAGGTGCCCTGTGAGCTTGGGAAAGACTAAGACAAGGTCCAGCCAGTGATACAGCTTCTGACGTACCAGAAGATAGGCCTGATATCACTTAGGCCAAGCAAGGGACAAGCTAACAACTTCTGCTGACGTGTCCGGCACTGATCAAAGGAGAAAATTTAGAGGCCAGGCTCAGAGAATGCACTGCTGTGTCAGACCGGACAATCAGCCTCGTCATTCCAGGACATGACCACTGTGAGGCAGGAAAGGACGTGGAGGAAGGGCAGGCTGTGACCCAAGAACTCCCTGGATTCACTCCAGAGAAGAGAGGATACGCGGTGCAGGGGAAGGGAGCCATTCCACAGGGGCCTCCAAGAGCCCAGACGCTGGTTTTTTTACATGGATAAGACTGTAGAGAACTGTGTGGAGAAAACTGATACATAACTATATTCCCAAGCAAAAGAGTAGAGACCTCCTTACTCACTCAGTGTAAAATAGTAGTAACCAAGCACATAGCGGTTAAATAGTGCTATTACTATACATGTGATTATGTTACTAATGTGAATCACTCACAATTTCCTGGCCAAGAAGACTGAACTGAAATTTTTATCCTAACAATGAGATCTGTTTTTTTGACCAACAGATTGGTGAAAAATAACAGAGCTCAATAAAAATCAATAAGGATATAGAGAAAGCATGGGCGTTCATACTCAGAATGTACAAGAATACGAGTCTTTGGGGAGGGTGATTGGGAGCAGCTGTTAAAATGCTACATGCTCCTTTGCTCAGCAACTTCACCGCTAGGTAGTCATGTAAAATCCTTCTACGTGTGCTCAAAATGGCACCTGCCAGGCTGTTTGTAGACATGGGAAATGACATACAATATACAGTACTTCATTGGGGCCATGCAATAATTCACAAAAGTGAAGGAGAATGATACCGATCTGTCTCTACCTACACAGAACGTCTCCAAAACATCTCATTAAGGCGGAAAAAAAACATATTGCAAGACAATACGGTATGGTCTTATTTATGATTTCTTTTAACCCACCAAACTGTAAACATCTGGATTATTGAACAGATATGTCAAAAAACTTCAAGTAATGTCTGCAGGGGGGTGGGGCATGCCAAGGTGATGATAGTGGTCAGCACTTCAGAGGACTGTGCAAATGGGTTTGAGACAAGGAGAACGTCCCTTGTTTAAGATGTTTACAAAAATTAATCGCTACACAGCATAATTAAAAATTAAGTCTTTGGAAATGTTAGCTCTAAAAATGTCTACCTGCCCACCCAAGTGTCCATCAGCATCAGGAGGGTGATTATTCCAACAAGAGGAGGGTTATTCAATAGATATTTATTGAGTATCCTGCTACAGGGCTAGGCACTGTTCCAGACTCTGAGGAATCTTCAAAATATCTGACTTCAGGGGACTTTCCTGGTGGTCTAATGGTCCCCTTGCAATGCAGAGGACATAGGTTCAATCCCTAGTCAGGGAACTAAGATCCCACATGCCACAAAGTAACTAAACCTGAGACCATCACAAGAGAACTCCATGCGCTGCAACAAAGACCCAGTGCAGTGGCTAACATATATATCAGTTATATATATGTATATATGTGCCTACATTACAGAGGAGCTTATGGCACCTCTCCTTTGTCAACGGCAGAGGGTTCTCTGGGAGAGAGGCAGGGGTTGATAAAATATGCCCAAGTCAGGGTCAGCTCTTTGAGGCCAGGGAAAGAGGAAAAGGTGTCTGCATTTGGTCAGCTGCAATGCCACTACCCAGGCCTCATGGAGGGACTGAGCGCAAACTACAGAGGGAAGAAAGGGGACAGCCAAGCCTGGTCTGACTTAGGACCTCCTGGGTGCTCAAGGCCACCAAGGAGAGTTCCCTTCCTGCTGCACAGGGCCACTTAAGAATGACGATGGCTGAGAGCCAGCAGGAAGGGGGACAAGAGACAGACAGGAAGAGGACAGTGAGTGGAAGGAAATGAGATTAGAGAGGAGAGCTCGTGGAGGAGCTGCCGGTGCTCTACCCCGGCCAAAAGCGGGGAGACTATCTCTCCCTTCGTGTGTCGTCTGTCGCCAGAGCAAGACCCAGCCGCCCCGACTGTGCAGGAGCCACGAGAGAACCTGCCGGCCCCCAGCATCCTCACTTCCCCTCCCTCCACTTCTCTGTCCCCACCCCAGGCCACCTGGCTTCCCTTTGTTTCCTGTCTAAGCTGAATGGTGTAGGGAACAGGGTAGGTGAAGTGACTCCAGAGAGACCCAGCATAAAAAGCAGAATTGAGATTAAGCTTAATGGAGTCATCATTTTGCAGTATATACATAGATCAAATGTATATATGTGCCTACATTACAGAGGAGCTTATGGCACCATCTCCTTTGTCAACGGCAGAGGGTTCTCTGGGAGAGAGGCAGGGGTTGATAAAATATGCCCAAGTCAGGGTCAGCTCTTTGAGGCCAGGGAAAGAGGAAAAGGTGTCTGCATTTGGTCAGCTGCAATGCCACTACCCAGGCCTCATGGAGGGACTGAGCGCAAACTACAGAGGGAAGAAAGGGGACAGCCAAGCCTGGTCTGACTTAGGACCTCCTGGGTGCTCAAGGCCACCAAGGAGAGTTCCCTTCCTGCTGCACAGGGCCACTTAAGAATGACGATGGCTGAGAGCCAGCAGGAAGGGGGACAAGAGACAGACAGGAAGAGGACAGTGAGTGGAAGGAAATGAGATTAGAGAGGAGAGCTCGTGGAGGAGCTGCCGGTGCTCTACCCCGGCCAAAAGCGGGGAGACTATCTCTCCCTTCGTGTGTCGTCTGTCGCCAGAGCAAGACCCAGCCGCCCCGACTGTGCAGGAGCCACGAGAGAACCTGCCGGCCCCCAGCATCCTCACTTCCCCTCCCTCCACTTCTCTGTCCCCACCCCAGGCCACCTGGCTTCCCTTTGTTTCCTGTCTAAGCTGAATGGTGTAGGGAACAGGGTAGGTGAAGTGACTCCAGAGAGACCCAGCATAAAAAGCAGAACTGAGATTAAGCTTAATGGAGTCATCATTTTGCAGTATATACATAGATCAAGTCATTATTTCATACACCTAAAACTAACACAATATTATATGCTGATCACATTTCAATAAAGCTGGAAAAAGTAAAAGCGGAACTGAATTTGTGGTTTATGCAAGAGATTGTGCTGTGCTTGGTCGCCCAGTGGTGTCTGACTCTTTACAACCCCGTGGACTGCAGCCCGCCAGGCTCCTCTGTCCATGGGACTCTCCAGGCAAGAATACTGGAGTGGGATGCCATGCCTTCTTCCAGGGGATCTTCCCAATCCAGGGATCAAACCCAGGTCTCCTGCATTTCAGGCAGATTCTTTATCAGCTGAGCTACCCAGGAAGCCTATCCAAGAGATTAAATACACAGTTTAAGGGGAAAGAGTTAAGGAAAGTTATGGGGAAAGGGGAAAGTTAAGGGAATCTTGTATCCCAGACCAACCCATATTCACAGAAGGATGGCAAGGAGGGGGCCCCATGATACAAACAAAAGAATGACTCAGTAATAGTTAAATGGCAGACATCCTTGATGAGCCAGCAAGGGAGAGATTTCAGGTTCTGGCAGCCTCTCCTGAGGCCTTCAAATCATCCCTCAGAGGCCCCAGGTTGCCCCACCTGAACCCGGCCCAGCCAGCTTCCTGAGATATGAATTCACACAGGTCCTGGGAGAAGGAGTCATGTGATTGGCCTGGAGAGTCACGTGTGCTAGTGAAGACTGGCTCTGCTAACGATCAGGGACAGGTCTGAACCTGTTCTTCCCAAACCTACGTGCTGTCCCTCAGAGAGCCGGACAGGGAGACGCACAGGGCAGGTTGAGCAACTTTGCAGAGTTCTGAAGATCCTCATGGGTTTAAAACTGCCATGCCCAATTGACCAGACTGGATCTCAAGTTAACAACCACCTCCACTTCATTTCTTTTCCACTTTGAACTCAGAGAATAAACCGGGAGTTTCCTGACCCACCACTTCCATAGCAAACAATCCTTTCAGTAGAGAACGGATAAACAACAAAGTCTTACTGTATAGCACAGGGCACTATACTCAATATCCTATGATAAACCACCATGAGAAAGAATGTATCAGAACCACTTTGCTATACAGCAGAAATTAACACAACATTCTTGATCAACTAAATTTGAATAAATTTCTTTTTTAATTTTTAAAATAATAATCTTTTCTTCCCACCCTCAGCTGAGAAGTCCTTCCCAGCTCACGACTCTGCTCTGCGGACAAGGAACCAGCACAGGCCACCTGGGTCAACTGCCATTTGCACAGATCTGCATGGGGCTGACAACTGTGTCTCTCTCTTAGCAACTGGAGGTTGCTCAAACACACAACACTGTTTTAAAATACACAATTCCCTACCACTTCCCCAGGAAATATCTGATCTCGAGGCCTCCAAATCTTCTTTTTCAGATCTACTTCTAGAAGGACTTTGCCCAAACCTGAGAAAGAAAAACACATTTGCCAAACGCCAGTCTCACTGTCTTCAAAGAAGTCTCAGGAACAAACAGCCAAAAGGCGTGGCTGTTACCAAACATGCGCCCCTGCTCACATGTCACTACTTCACGGCCAAGTGCCTCCTAGCAAAATACAGAGGGGCTTTGTCTCAGTCTGCACTGGCATCGGAGCCACTGTCCTTGTGTCTGTCCAGCTCAAAAAGGAGTGGGAGCCGGGCGGAGGGTGGCAGTGAGCCACCACGGACAGAGGGTCGGCCCCACAACAAACACAACTTGCT
Organism: Madoqua kirkii; assembly: GCA_006408675.1. Taxonomy (NCBI): domain Eukaryota; kingdom Metazoa; phylum Chordata; class Mammalia; order Artiodactyla; family Bovidae; genus Madoqua; species Madoqua kirkii. The sequence continues at coordinate 19,554 of SJYC01132686.1, forward strand.
TCAGAGGGCAAACACTACTCTGCACATCCTGCTGGGGTTTCTGGTCACAGATCTCACTAGGAAGGAAGGGATGAGGGAGAAAAATGAAGGTGCTTTCTTTGTATTACTCCCTTAATAAACTGGTCAGGGCATCAGAATCTCATCCAAAAGATGTCTTTTTTTAAATTAATAAAAACAAAGCAATTAATTGGGAAAACAGTCAAAAGTCATACTTCCCAGTCTTAAGTGACATTTCAGATACCAGTCACAGGAATGGAACAAACTGATCAGATTTGGGGAGCCTCTCCTCCTCATTACCCCAGCTTTCTTCCCCACCCTCTTCCTCAACTGCAATTCTTGGCCATTAAGTACCTGGTGGGAACTTCCCTGACAGTCCAGTGGTTAAGACTCTGAGCTTCCATTGCTTCCATTGCAGGGGTTGGGTTCAATCCCTGGTCAGAGAACTAAGATCCCACATGCCATGCGGTGCGGCCAAAAAAAAAAAAAAAAATCTCTGGACTTCCCTGGTGGTGCAGTAGACAAGAATCTGCCTGCCAATGCAGGGGACATGGGTTTGATCCCTGGTCTGGGAGGATTCCACCTGCCTCAGAGCAACTAAGCCCATGTGCCACAACTACTGAGCCAGCGTGTTGCAACTACTGAAGGCTGGGCGCTCTACAACCTGTATTCCACAAGAGAAGCCACTGCAATGAGAAGCCCGTGCACCACAACGAAGAGTGGCCTCCACTCACTGCAACGAGAGAAAGCCCAAGAGCAGCGATGAAGACCCTGTGCAGCCTGCGGTTAAATAAATATTTTTCAAAATCTCTGCCATAATTCTGGTGGGGGCCATCTCCAACCCACCCCTGACTCACCTTTGTCTTCTATGAAACCCCCACAGATCTCTTCCCCACTCAGCATCCCTCTGAGGCTGCCTCCCCATAGGTTAGATCAGCTTTACACCTTTCCAGTCTCTAATTTAAAAAAAAATTTTTTTTAATGAAGTATAGTTGATTTATAACATGTTAGTTTCACATGTATAGCTAAGTGATTTAGTTTTATATATATATATATGTATATATATATTTCAGAGTCTTTTACATTATAGTTTATTACAAGGTTGACTCTCCAAGCTTTTGCTCTATCTCCTTTTCCACCCCTAACAAAGCCGTCCTACACACCGGAAAACTGTGGAGTTTGAAATCTGCTGACTTTCCCTCTTTTACTGAAGCTAATTCAAGCTCATCAGTAGCTCCAGGAGAGCAGCTGGTTTGTACAACTTGTGTAATAACCTGTTGGGAATCAGTTCTGGTGTTTGCTTCTTTTGTTTGCTTTCGGGTTTTGTTTTGTTTGTTTTTGGTTGGTTTGTTTTCACCCAAATTCGAAGCGAATGCCTTGGAGATCAAGGAAGTACCAGCAATGGACAGAAGGAGAATAGGAGCCCATGTTGATAAGAGGAAGTGTATTAAGTGATAAGAGAGTGATAGGGCTGATGGTGTTTCTGCCACAAGTCACATACCACGTGCCTGGCATTGTGCTGGCGATATGATGGTGAACAAGCCAACTGCCTTCCTCCCTTGAGGAGCTGACCGTCCAATGCAGGAGGTGGCCAGACAAGCAACCAGTTACTGATGATCTAATACAAATTGTGCTGAGAACAGGAAAGTACAGAGCATCATGGGCATACAGACCATAGGAGGATGTGGAGTGGAGGGGCCTTTGTGTGTTCGGGGAAGAAGACTTCTAGGAGGAAATTCCCTAAGCTGAAACTCGAAGCATTGAGGAAGAGAAGTCTGTTGAAAGCCAAGAGGTTAGAGTGAGCAGGGGATGAAAGAGCTGGGTGTGGCTGGAGAGGCTGGCCAGAGGCTGCCTCGGTGGCCTCCGGCGGCTGACAACAACCACAGTCAAAACTCAAAAGTCGGGGAGCACTAGAGCACTCCTCGGGGCCTTGGGTGGAGCAGGAAAGGCTGAGCCACACCCGGAGCCCCTCCACGACCTTTTCTTCCCTGTGTGAACCACATGTTGTCTCAGTAAAGCATCCTTCACCAAACACCCGTGAACACAAAACAACCAAGGGGCCGATCCCAGTCAGAGCAAAGCGAATGGGAGACACGCCTCACTCCCCGTGTTTTCTCCTGAACTTATTTTGGCCTCCAAAAAAGCCCTATCAAAGGTTCTCCGTGATCACATAACAAGAACAGGGCAAGCAGCCTTCGAGGGACACACAGAATCCAACAATTTCCCTTTTAAAAAAGTGCAAAACACCAAAAGTGTGTGTGAGCTCAACATGTAGTGAGGACCATTTCCTTGGGTTGCTGCAAGGTTTGGAATCACCATCCAGTGGCGAGAACCGTTAGTCCAAGGTGTTTATTTCCTTTTGATAAACAGTATGTGTAATTTCCCATTTTTAGGGACAATAATTACTTCCAACAAAGGGCAGTTCCCAAAAACAGCATTTAGAGGGACTGGTTCTCCTCCATAAGAGGATTGCAGCTTAGTGTTGTTGTTGTTGTTGTTGTTGTTTAATTAAAAAAGCAATAAATTTTTAAAGCCCTTAGCTAAAAGCATTCATTTGTCTCTTAGATACTATTCAAGAAACAAGTAACTTTTGGACTACAGAGTGTTAGAATAGAGGAAGGGAAGCAAAAAGCCACCTCCTCCCCTCCAGTCCTCCTGGACCACCAGCTCTAACCCCAGCCATACATGGCACTGGCAGTACTCACCTGGCACGCCTCCCTCCTGCAGTTAAATTCCTAGAATTTATTTTCTAGGAATTTAGACAATCCACACCAGCTGCCTCCACACTCTCACTTGACCTCCCTAATCTGCCTGAAGGGCCCACTTGAAATTCAAGTTGTAAGCGAACTTGCACTCTTACAAGCAGAAAAGGCCCCTGGCATTATCCTTTCCTCCCTGCTCACAGTCCAGCCCTCCCCACTGCCTGCCCACTAAGCCAGAGATTGGAGGCCAGGATCCAGCCCTGTGCCCTGGAGGAGACCACACTCCCAGATAAAACCCACTGGGCACTGGCTGGAAAGCCAGAGGTAGTCAAAAGCTTTCTCCCTCACCTGGGTTGGAGTAGGGCACCTTAAGACAAGCAGGGAATGGGAATCCTTGGTGGTCCAGTGATTACACAGCGAATGCAACCATAAAATTAAAAGACGCTTGCTCCCTGGAAGAAAAACTATGACAAACCTAGGAAGCATATTAAAAAGCAAAAACATCAATTTGCCGACACAGGTCCATATAATAAAAGCTATGGTTTTTCCAGGAGTCACGTAAAGATGTGAGAGTTGGACCATAAAGAAGGCTGAGCAATGAAGAACTGATGCTTTCGAACAGTGGTGCTGGAGAAGACTCTTGAGAGTCCCTTGGACTGCAAGGAGATCCAACCAGTCAGTCCTAAAGGAAATCAACCTTGAATTATTCATTGAAAGGACTGATGCTGAAGCTGAAGCTCCAATACTTTGGCCACTTGATGTGAAGAGCTGACTCACTGGAAAAGACCGTGATGCTGGGAAAGATTAAGGACAGAAGAAGAAGAGGGGGATAGAGGCTAAGATAAGTTGGATGGCATCACCGACTCAACGAACATGAGTCTGAGCAATTTCCAGGAGACAGTGAAGGACAGGAAAGCCTGGCAAGCCGTAGTCCATGGGTCGCAAAGAGTCGGGCAGGACTGAGCGACTGAAAAACAGCAGCCAGGGTTTAAGACTCTGAGCTTCCACTGGTCAGGGCCCCACAGCCATGGAGTGTGGTCAAACAAAACCAAAAAGGCAGCAGGCAGGGGTCAAACCCCAGGTTACAGGCGAGAAGCCTCAGGCCCCTGAGGGAGTAAGGCGGGCACGCGGGCACCAACTCACGTTGTTTGTGAGGCTTTGCTAAAAGGCTCTCCTCTCCCAAAATACTCAGAGCTGACCTGCCCAAAGGCCTGAAATAACCACCAAGACGGACCCACCCCTCAGGGCCCCAACGTCCTCTTTCTACATGTAAATATTTCTAAGTATTAACATACAGGGCCCTGGCTCTCCGCAGCGCAGGAGTTTCACAAAGCTGTCGATTGACTCTGGGAAAAGCCTGTGTCCCCGCAAGTCTTCGGGCTTAGGGACCCACCAGGGAGAGGCGGCTAGCCCCTGCGGCCACGCCCTCCCTGGGAAGTGTTAACCTGGCCTCCAGCAACTTTCCGAAGTCTTCCCACTCCCTACTTTCTTCCCCACCTCTTCCCTGCCCGCGGTGCCCCGCGCCCGACCCTCCTCATCCCAAGCTAGGTTGTGGGCTCACAGCAGCCCAGTTCAGTTCAGTTCAGTCGCTCAGTCGTGTCCGACTCTTCGCGACCCCATAAATCGCAGCACTCCAGGCCTCCCTGTCCATCACCATCTCCCGGAGTTCACTCAGACTCACGTTCATCGAGTCCGTGATGCCATCCAGCCATCTCATCCACAGCAGCCCAGAGGTGGCTAAAAATCTGCCTGGCAACGAGTCACGGGGGCAGGATGCAGCCTGGCGACTGGCTGCTCCGCCGAAGGGGGCGTGGCGTCAGAGGCTCCCTAGAAACTGCCTTCTGCCCTCTCCGGTGCCTCACTCCCTCGCTCCCTCTCATTTCTTCCGGGCCGCGGTCTCGGCGTGGTTCTCTCACTGCTTGGACGCTAGCGGCCTCATGATTACATTATGGGGAGCTTAGGGGTGTCATCTGGTTTCTGGTTGGAGTGGAAGAACCTGACATTGCAAGGGTGATGTTTTCTTTAGGTCGTAAATTCATTTCAGGCGCTAGGAGGGACTTAGAGACATGGGGAGTAGGGCTAAAATCCCCTCAAAGCCCGTTGGCACGGTCCCTGCTCCCTGCAAAGCCTCTCTTCTTTCCTTCCGTCACCACGCCCTGTCACGTTCCCAGCTGCTCATTCCAAACCTCCCCATTTTCCGCTCCCCTCTTCCTGGGGATTCGCTCCACCCCTAGTGGCTTCTCCCTCCCGGCCCCCACCGCCCGCCACGCCGTCCTATCCACTTCTGTCCTCTCCGGGGCTCGCGCTTCTGTTTTCCTTATAGATTGCTTTTTGCTTCCTTCTTCCCTCGGATCCCCATAGTCTCCAACCTCAAGGAGGCTCCAGTTCCTTCCCATTCCCTTTGGGTGGGGCGCCGGTGCTGGGTGGGTGGGACTGAGCAAGTCCTTGGCTCGCTCCCATGATAGATGACTATTAGCGAGTTCTCAGGCTGGGCTGAGAAGCCTCAGCCTTGGAGCCCAGGAAGCTGGCAGAAGGAATAAGGAAGACGGTCCACTTTGGGAGCCACCGTCCAGGTGGTGCAGTGGTAAAGAATCCGCCGGCCAATGCAGGGTTGGGAAGATCCCCTCGAGTGGGAAATGGCAACCCACTCCAGTATTCTTGCCTGGAAAATCCCATGGACAAAGGAGCCTGGTGGGCTACAGTCCACCGGGTCCCAAAGAATTGGACACGGCTGAGCACACACCCCCATGTCCTGCCCAAAACTACTCTCTGGAGTCCCCTCATGCTCTCAGGCCCTCCCCCAGGGATGTGCCCAACATCTCTGGCCTGCATTCCCACGGCTGGGGGCAACCCTTCCACTGGAGAGGGTGGTGGAAGGTGGAAGGGGCCTCCAGGCTGCCTGGACTGCGGTCAGGGACAGTGGGTGGGGCCAGTTACAATGCAAACACTTTGATTGTGGACTCTCCCTTGTTTATTATCATCCAGAAGAGTGAATACTCTGAATATTCCAAAAGGAAAAAGACCTAGGGTAATAATGGGTGGGAGGGGTTGGCAGCTGCTGAGGAGGCTGAACCCAGACCAAGAGTTCACTCTTTGAAGCCTGGAGCCTCCTCTTACTCCCTAGATGAATAAGAGCCTTTTCTGGGCTGGGCCAGAAACCAGCCAAGCTGCCCCGAGTTCCCCAGTTTCTGCCACTTACTAGCTGTGTGACCCTGAAAATAATTGCTTAACCTCTCTGAGCCTCAGTTTCGATGTGAGGAAAACAATACGCACCTTAGAGGGATGTTGTAGAAATCAAAAGAGATAGAGCATATACAGTACATATACAATGCCTAACACAAAGTAAGTATTCCATGGCAATGGCTGACATTTCCAGGATTTACTATATGCCAAGCACCTTATATGTGACAACTCACATCATCCTCACAAGAAAGCTATGAGAGAGATAACATATCATTGCCATTTTATAGATAAGAGAACTGAGGCACAGAGAGTTGTCGTAATTTGCCCAAGATCACACAGCTAGGAAGCAGAAGAACTGAGAGCCATCATTATCATCATCATTATTATTCCTCTACTAGACTGCAGGTCCTTTTGAAGAAAAGGGCTTTGCACACAATATTTAGGTGACTCAGAGCTAAAGAACGCGCCTACAGGGCAGGAGCTGCAGAGACCAGGGTTCAGCCCCTGGGTCATGAAGATCCCTTGGAAGAGAACATGCCAACCACTCTAGTATTCTTGCCTGGGAAATCCCATGGACAGAGGCGCCTGGCGGGCTGCAGTCCATGAGGTCACAAAGAATAGACCTGAAGTGACTTAGCACACACATTTCAGTTCTGAAAAGGTCAAGATCCTATAAATTTTGAAAGACAGCTGTCTTTTCCTAAAACCTCCTTAGAGAAAAAATTAATTCCCAGCTTCCTCAGAGAAGCAGCAATGGCATCACAGGAAAGGGGGGAAATTTTTTTTCTTTAATCAGGATGCCTAGACTGACCTAGCGAAGAAGGCAATGGCACCCCACTCCAGTACTCTTGCCTGGAAAATCCCATGGACGGAGGAGTCTGGTGGGCTGCAGTCCATGGGGTCGCTGAGCATCAGACACGACTGAGCGACTTCACTTCAGACTGACCTAGAGTCACCTTTTCCAGCTGTAAGAGGTGAGACAGATTACTTCACTTCTCTGAACCTCACCTTTCCATAGCCTTCTTTCAGGGGGCTAGGGGACTTGCCTGGTAGATCAGACAGTAAAACACCTGCCTGCAATGTGCGAGACCTGAGTTCGATCACTGGGTTGGGAAGATCCCCTGGAAGAGAGTATGGCAACCTACTCCAGTATTCTTGCCTGGAGAATCCACATGGACAGAGGAGCCTGGCGGGCTGCAGTCCATGGGGTCGAAAACAGTAATGACTGGAGCGACTAACCACAGGGAGAAGCCAGCATGAAATCTCAGGAGAGGGGTACTTTGTGGGCCAGCAGGCCCCCTTTCCCTAGAGAAAGTCTTTTCGTCATCAACTCTTTCTGATCCTTGGCCTCACTGCTGGCAAGTTTTTCCATGAAGGCCAGGCCTCAAGCTTGTGGCAGAAAACAACAGAGGGTTTTGAAGGGAACTGAAATCACCGTGCTCAGCAGAATGTTCCCCGTACATGTGCTGCGGCCCATGCAGGGCAGCGCCTCTGCTGGGATCGGTCAGCCCTGGGAATCAAATGCCTGACACCCGGCCATTCAGAAGCTGGTAAACACTCTGGCATTCCCACCCCATGGCAAGCATTCATGCACCGAATTCTTTGTCCTTGGGAGGACGGACAGAGAGCTGCTCTGTGCTGCAGAGCCCAAAGCCAGAACTCCGGTTTCCAAACCCCATCTGGAGCGTGCAGGCCACCAGCTCTTTCAAGTGCGCTTGGAAAATAAACTTGCCCAAACTTGGACTTCTTTCTTGAAAACTTGGGTTTACTTGTTAATTCCAAAGGGGAAAAAAAGCACGGTACTGTTACAATAGAGAAACTAGGCAATCTCCTCCTTCATCAAGGGACCCAAGTCCTGAGGGTCCTGAGCGGGGACCTCACTCCACTTCTGTGTGCTCCCTGCCCCAGAAGGCAAAACCTGAACCAAAGCATGAAGAAATATCCTCAGACAAACCCACACTGGGGACGTTCCTGCAAAACAACTGGCCCCTTACACTTCAAAAATCAGTGTCCAAATGACAACAAAAAGAGGAGGAACTGTTCCAGGTTGAAGAAACTAAAGAGACCATGGCAATTATATGTCATGTGGGATCATGGATGGTTGGGGCCTCAGTGGGAAAACAGACATTGCTGGAAGGAAATTGTAATCATTGAGGCAACTGGCAAAATTTAAACATGGGCAATATGTCAGATAATAGTAGCAATGTTTAGTTTCCTAAATTTGGCTCTGATACTGTTATGTAAGAGAATGTCCATACATGGTGAAGGGCTTAGGAATCAAGGGTCATGGTGTTTGCAATTCACTTTCAAATGAGTCAGCAGTACAATGATAATTATAACATCTAAAGAGAGAGAGAGATTAAGCCAACAAGGTGAGACTGGGAAATTAAGTGAAAGTTATATGGATATATTTGTGTGTGTGTGTGGCTGCACCGGGGCATGTGGGATCTTTAGTTCCCCCAACCAGGAATCAAACCCATGCCCCCTGCAGTGGAAGCCCAGAGTCTTAACCACTGGATGGCCAGGGAAGTCTCAGTTATATGGATATTCACTGTGCCATTCTTGCAATTTCTGTATAGGTTTAAAGTGAATAAATCCACTTAAAAAAAAATCAGTCACATGCTTAGCTGCACCTCTCACATGACAGCTAAAGCGGGATGCCGGAGAGCTAAGATGGGACTCAAGAAACGAGACACATGTGCCAGCGACATGCAGAATCTTGGAGGTGCCGTACTTTGGCTTTGGAACACTGAAAACATAGCAGTATTTCAACAGTGCTGTTGCTCAAAACGTTTGAGACAATTTACCGGCCACATGGGAAAATTAGTTGCACTACATTGTAATCATGCTTTGCTTTTGACCCCAAACAGCTCTATCCACATAATTAACCAGCCTTGCTTCTGTAAAGATCAGAGACTCTTAAAACTCGCAAGGGCCTTAGAGAAGAGAATATATGCCTTATCCACGTTACAAATAAGGAAACTGAGGCTCCAAGGTGGGGGGCGCTTCATTTCTTCAGGGTCATGGAGAATCCCACTGACTCCCAAGCCCAGTGTTTTTTTTAGGATTCTGTCCTAGGAGCCCTGGAGTATCTTCCAGGCCCTTTGACTATTTGCAGCCCTCAAGAGAGGAAGATTTGTACTTCTCCAAGGAAACTGGTATTTTTTAAATGCACAAGGGATGTTGAGAGCAGTTCCTAAAGAGAGAGCGGACTCAAACATTCTTAACAGTAAACTTTTCACAGAAGTGCAGGGTCTCCCAAATATAACTGTGTGTGCTCAAAACATGGAGAAGGAAATGGCAACCCACTCCAGTGTTCTTGCCTGGAGAATCCCAAGGACGGGGGAGCCTGGTGGGTTGCCGTCTGTGGGGTCACAGAGTCGGACATGACTGAAGTGACTTCGCAGCAGCAGCAGCAGCTCAAAACAAAAATGATCATAGTATTTTATGATCATATCTTAGATGTATCCCACATAATTGTGGCTATTCAAAGAAATCTCAATATATAGAAAGTCAAACTCAGCAAACAAAAAAATGAGGACAAAGACATTGTCCTGGTGGTTCTCTATCTGACCCTCCACCCTCAGGCCCTTTCTCCCTGCGTCTCTACCTTGCTCTGTGCCCCCAGGAGGCTGATCGCTCTACCTGTGACACTGGACTTGCTTGCCCTCCAGCACGAGCAACCAGCAGGGGGAAAACTCAGGGTGTTTCTTCCTGCTTCTCATGGCAGGCAGTTCTGGCAGATGCTGTGGCCCTGCATGGCTGGATTCCAGGAACACCATCTCTTCCTGGGCCCCTTCAGCTCCAGGGGTAACCCGGGGGTTACCAGCCTCCTGCTGGCCCTGGGGGTCTCACACCCCTTGTTGGCTTCTTGGTCCTGGCCCACTACTGCATAAAGGGCCCCCACTAAAGTCTCTGTAGCTGAACTATCTTCAACTACATTTCAGGGAGGGACCCTGACACATACAAAAATGAGTTTGAGTGGCTGAAAAATACTTACTGCCTTTTGTGAGCATGGGACGCGTTTCAAAATAAATGAACTTTCCAAGTGTCCCCTGAGTCACATCCACAGTCAGTCACACTGCCTAGCACTGACAGGCTGCAGGCCCTGGGCTGTGACTCAGCCCTGGAGCTCCAACCAAGGACCCTAGGAGCCCAGGCCGGCCCCCTCCAGGTCTCCTGAGGCCACTCCTGGCCTTGAATGCCAGACTGGGACTGCAGAGTGTTAAGACCTCCTGGATGTGGGCCCCGCAGGACTTTGGGGAATACCTTGGACCATCCCCATCAGGGACTGAGAGAGGGCAGAGGTAAATGGTGAGAAGGTGAGAAGAACAGAGTTAAGGGGGAACTCAGCGTGGTGGGGCAGGACAAGCCAACAAAAGTCTGCTGGGATGGGCCCTCCACATGCTTCTCTAGCCCCTGGCACCTCCTACAGGACCCATCGTCTGTGGTCAGGGTCACTGCAGAGGGGACGGATCCCATCCTGGGGCCACTACTGCCTCCACCCTGGGCCTGATGTGGGAGGAGAGTGGCTGAGAAGTTTCTCACCTTTGATTGGCCCATCGCCACATTCATCATCCATCTGACCCACCACCCTGACTGTCTCGGCCAATAAGATCTCGCCCTGAAAAGTCCAGGCCTCATGTGATATCACCCGTATCATCCCTGATAGGAGCAGACCAGTGTCCCACATCCATCATAGCATTAGGTCTGTGGAGGTTGACAGAGGAGGATTCTGAGACCAGGTGGGGCTGGGACAGCATCTAACCACATAATGCTCAAAAACTACTTGTTGAGTGAGTGGACAATGAGAGCCACTCTAGCCTAGATTACTCCTTCCTCAAGCAAAAAAAAATTTTTTTGTTTAAATTGCTATATTATTAGACAACCTGCTTAGTTCTGCCTGGGAGATTTTTCCAGCATCCCAGTGAGCATCCCCCTGGCTGTGTACACAAGGGCATCCCACCATCACCCACTTAACCTCTCTCCAAACACCAGGGCCACATATCTCAGGTAGCATGCACACTCCGTCCTACCCCAACACCCGTGTCAGCTTGAGAATGGAGGAAGGATTGAGAACTGAGCTTTGAGCTGTGGTTGTAAGAAGCACCCTTGTGGGATGCCCAGACCTAGTTAGAAGACAAATGCATGTAGGTGGGTGTGCACGCTCTAACGTTCAGTGTGTCTGCAAGGGCTCACACCTGCCTCTCTAGGACTCCACGCCCACCCTCATGCTCCCAATAAACAAACACAGCTGTGATACGAATGCTACATGCTTAAATGTGCTGTCCCTGCACAGTAGACAACCAAAATACCTGAACAGACTCTGGTCCTGTGGATGCGATCCCTGTTTTAACAGGTGAGGAAACTCTTGCCCAGTTCACAAAAGCTTTAAATAAGCCACGGAGGGGAGGGATAAATTAGGAGTTTGAGATGGACAGATGTACAGTTACATATAAAATAGATAAGCAATAAGAACCTAATGTATAGCACAGGGAACTACACTCAACATTTTGTAATAACCTATAGGGGAAAAGAATCTGAAGAAGAATACGTGTATATAACCAAATCACTTTGCTGTACGCTTGAAAGTAACACGACATTGTTCATCAACAATACTTATTTAAAAAATAATTTAAAACCACAGGCAATCAAGTGCCTCCCTTATTACCTATCCTTTCCAAAACCTAGACTCACCCTTGAGCTCCAAAACCAACCCCCTAAGGACACAGACTCTGTTGGCTGAGGTGTGAATGGATGAAGCTGGTCAAGGCCCATTTGCAATCCAAGTAAGGGCGGCGGAGCTCACTCTGGGCAGGAGACCCCACTGCTCTGCACAGAGACCCACAGACAAACAGGCTCTGGAGAGGGTGGGAAGGGTAGGAGCTGGCATCTCCACTCCAGGGATGACCGGAGAGGAACAGAGCTGCCTCCGCTGGCAGAAAGATGGCAACTCTGCGACAGGGCCACGGGGCTGAGCCTGGTTCAATCATTTCGGTCTAAGAAGGCACTGCCCTCTGCCCAGCAATGACAGATGTCAGGAACCAGTTTCTAGGAGGCTCCTCCACCCACCATGTATTGTCCACAGAACTAGAAATCAAAAGGGACTTTTTGGACTTCCCTGGTGGTCCAGTGGCTAAGACTCTGTGCTCCTAATGTAGGGGGCACAGATCGGATCCCTGGTCAGGGGACTAAGACCCACAATGCTGCATGGCATAACCAAAAAGAAAAGGAGGGGGGATGGACTTCTGTTAGAAGATATTTTTCATAACGTTTAGCCCTCACATGGCCTAGAAGGAATCATGAGATATGGGACATGAGATCAGCACCCTTATTTCAAATGAGAGGACACTGAGGCCCAGGATGGCAGGTAAAGAGGCCAGTCAGCAAACCTGCAGCCAAGTCAGGAATAGCGGGCAGGCCTGTGACCCATGGCCAGATCCTTCTCTGTCACTCTAACAGGCCTTTTTATCCATTCATGTCTGAATCATTTCTGTATGGTACATTCCTATCTGAGGATGCCAAATTGGCGGACAGGTCCTGAAGTTTGGCCAACATGCCCAGCCTCTCTCGATTTCTCAGCGGTGGTGCAGCCTCACTGTGAGAATCGAGAAGCAAAGAATCCCTCCCACTACCCACTAATGCAACCAGCAACGCCACTCAGTGGACCCAGTCTGACCTGTCAGGAGCCTCCCCAGGCCTCATCCTCCCAACACAGAATGCAAAGGCACAGGATATCCGGGTTAATAAACAGCTTTATTTGCCCTTGACAGCATCAATTTTCTTACATTCTCAATTAATTTGCCATTAAAGTGCTGGAACTTTTCTTAATCACAATAACATTTGTTAAAGGAAATCAGAACTAATATCAGGAACGTGGCGATCACAAAGAAAACATTTCTCTTACAACACACAGAATGGAAGGCTCTCATGTGGAGCGAGTGGGTGGCCTAATTTACAGAGAGATTCTAATTCCCTCTCCCCCGTGAGCACCGAACAGGCTGGGACTGACCGCCACCCCGGGGAAACAAGAAGCAATGATACACAGTTCTAGAAACACCCACACACCCAGCCGGTCGGCTCCTCTCAGACATCTTTGGGTGTTTGCTGCTTGAGTAGGCCCAATTGTAGGAGAAAAAGGTCTGGCCCCCCTCTACTGCCTTCTACGCCACCCCACCCCTACTAACAAAAGCCCCCAAAAGTCATTACAATGAAAAAAGAAATCATTTCTGTATGGTACATTCCTATCTGAGGATGCCAAATTGGCGGACAGGTCCTGAAGTTTGGCCAACATGCCCAGCCTCTCTCGATTTCTCAGCGGTGGTGCAGCCTCACTGTGAGAATCGAGAAGCAAAGAATCCCTCCCACTACCCACTAATGCAACCAGCAACGCCACTCAGTGGACCCAGTCTGACCTGTCAGGAGCCTCCCCAGGCCTCATCCTCCCAACACAGAATGCAAAGGCACAGGATATCCGGGTTAATAAACAGCTTTATTTGCCCTTGACAGCATCAATTTTCTTACATTCTCAATTAATTTGCCATTAAAGTGCTGGAACTTTTCTTAATCACAATAACATTTGTTAAAGGAAATCAGAACTAATATCAGGAACGTGGCGATCACAAAGAAAACATTTCTCTTACAACACACAGAATGGAAGGCTCTCATGTGGAGCGAGTGGGTGGCCTAATTTACAGAGAGATTCTAATTCCCTCTCCCCCGTGAGCACCGAACAGGCTGGGACTGACCGCCACCCCTGGGGAAACAAGAAGCAATGATACACAGTTCTAGAAACACCCACACACCCAGCCGGTCGGCTCCTCTCAGACATCTTTGGGTGTTTGCTGCTTGAGTAGGCCCAATTGTAGGAGAAAAAGGTCTGGCCCCCCTCTACTGCCTTCTACGCCACCCCACCCCTACTAACAAAAGCCCCCAAAAGTCATTACAATGAAAAAAGTGGGTTTCCATGACCCCAACACTAACAATGTTCAGTAAAAATGAAGATAATAAACACAAAAGCTGGCTTAGTAAACAGGAGCTCTCAGCATTCAATGCAAAAAAGAAAACAAACAAAAAACTGAAATCTGAAGGCAAATACTGCTGATTTTGCACGTGGGCTGGACGAAGAACTTGGAACCTATCTGTAAAGCTCCGGGAGGAGCCTAAAGGCGGCTGGCTTTTCAGCACTTGCCCCTGGCAGAGGCCAGATCTTTGCATTGTTGCTGAGGCTGTTGGCGTGTTTCTCTTTGGAGTTTATATACAAACACACCCAAGGCTGATGGAGTTCTATACAGATATATACACACACAGAGGCTGGCTACTCTTTCTTTGTGGAAACTGTCAGCTCCACCTCAGGAAGCTGGATGCCAACCTTAGTCCCACTGTCATTGCTAGAAGAAGATGACAAGCGGGACTTCTTAGAGGACAAGGACACTCCACTCCCCTGTAACTTGCCTGCCTCATCATCGCTCCCAGTCACCTCATAATGACCTTTGCTTTTGACCCCAATCCACCAAAGGTACCAAATTTCAGCTTGCCGTGTTTCCCTTTGACTTTCCCGCCTTCCAGCGCCACGTCCCCACCCTCGAACTCCAAAGTCCCCGTGGGGGTGGTAGGGGCAGAGTGCTCCCTTTCGTCACTGAAGGAATTTGAGCGGTGGCTTGGCTTCTTGCTTTTGAATAAGGAGAATTTGCCTTTGGGTGAAGACGTGTCGACCTCAGCCTCGCCTTCCAGGGAACCCAGACTGGCCTTGGAGCTCTTCAGGTCACCTTTGGACCCTGAAACAGACGCTTCTGGTGAGCCAGCAACGCCAGCTTTCCCTTTAGGTTTGGAGAAGGTGAACTTGGGCATCTTGATTTTGGACTTTTTAAGTTTTACGTCGGATTCTTCCCACTCGCCCTCTCCGGCACCAGATTGGACACTGGCCTCCACTTTAGGGAAGTTAATATCCACCCCCACTTCTCTGCCCACCAGCTCCCGGCCAGAGAAGGTGAACTTGGGGATCTTCATCTTGGGGAATGTTACTTTTCCAGATCCACTTTCCAAGTGACCTTGAGGCCCAGACACGCTCAGTCCAGGACCCTGAAGTCCAACCTGGCCTCCTTTGACACCTCCTTCTACCTTTGGTCCTGAGAAATGAAGTCCTCCAGCAAACGTAGGTGCATCCAGGTTGAGAGCAGAGGAGACCTGGGGTCCTTTCCACTCCCCGCCGGAACCTTTGACACTCACGTGCCCTTCTCCTAGGCTGATATCTGGGGCACTGACACCCCCTGAAACACCCACGCCTTTGATTTTCGGGCCCTTCAAGCTGACACCGAAATCTGACTCAGGAGATGCCACATTCAATGAAGGCCCTTTCACGGCAATGTCGGGAGCAGCTCCACGGAAACCTATCCCTGAACCTTTCAGGTCACCTTTGATTTCAGGACCAGAAATCTGCCCAGTTGGGAGTTTCACATTCACACCTGGCAGCGCCACATCACATCCAGATGACTTCATTCCAGGCATTTGGAGGTTTCCTCCAGGCCTTGAACACTGATGCCTGGAAGACCAACCGTGGGGCCTTTCATCTCACCACTGGCCCCGAGGCTGCCTTTTATTTTTGGTCCTTCCAAGTTCAAGTCCACATCTGGCGCTGAGATTTGAGGGCCAGAGATCTGAGGCCCTTTCAGGTTCAGGCCTCCGAGGTTCACGTCCATGCCAGGCCCCTTGAGTTCTCCAGTCACCTGTGGCCCCTCGATGTTGATGTCCACGTCAGACCCTGGAGTGGAGATGCCAAACTGGGGCAGCTTCATCTTGGGAAGTTTAATACCACCCTCAGGTGCCTCCAAACTTAGATCAGGAGCACCTACTGATACCGAAGGACACTTGATGTCACCAGAGACAGCCAGGTCGCCCTGCAGGCTTGGTCCTTTCAGGGTCACACCCGGCACACCAATGTCAAGGGCTGCTGTGGCATCGATTCCAGGCACCTTCACTCCGTCACTTTCTACCTTCACCTTTCCACCGGTACCTCTGAGGTCAAGCCCGGGGGCATGCACCGTCATGCTGGGAACAGATACATCCAGATCTCCCTTCAAACTTGGTCCTTTCAAGTTCAGGTCAAGGTCAGGTCCAGAGATTTTTGGCATAGAGAGGTTCACTGATGGCAAGTCTACTTTTGGCCCCTTGAGAGACACATCAGGCCCTTCAAGCTTGATATCTGGTGCGTTCAAGCCTCCTTCAAGAGAGGGTAGCTGGACCTCAGCTCCCCCACCGTCCACTTTCACACCAGGGATGCCGATCTTGGGCACTGAAAACTTAGGGAACTTAATTTTCGATTCCGGACCTTGCAGATCTACATCTGGTCCTTGCAGTCCCACATTGGGGACATCACCCTTTATCTTTGGTCCTTTCATGCTAACATTCACATCAGGGATGGACACTTGAGGGGTAGAAATGCCGAATGATGGTGCTTTGACTTTAGCATCTGGGCCTTCGATGCTGATGTCAGGTGCCTCCAGGGTTGCCTGCACCCTGGGGCCTTTCAAGTCGCCCTCTATTTTGGCCCTGAGACATCGACACCCGGTGCCTTGATCTTGGGAGCGTTCAGCTTGATGTCAGGACCTTCCACATTAACCCCTGGTGAAGAAATATCCAGATCAGGTGCCTGGATTTCACCCCCCATTTTGGGACTAGGGAGAGACGCCTCAGCTTTAAATTTAGAAGATTTAATGTCAAATTCTACATCTGGGAAGTACATTTTCCCAAACATAGGTTTCTTGGTCTTGGGAGATTTCACGTCAACTTTCAGTGAGGTGTCGGGCCCCGCAACATTGACATCTATCTCAGGAGACTTGAGACTGGCATCAATTTCACCCCCAGGAGCATTCAAATCAAATCCTTGCTTCTTGGCCTTCATTTTAGGCCCACTCATGTGAATTTTTGGCATTTTAAACTTACTTTTCTTGCCTTTGCCACCAACACTAATTTCAGGAGCCTCAACATTCAGCTCTGCCTCAGGAACTGTCACATCAAGTGTAGGTAACTTGAAGTCAGCTTTGGGGCTTTTTGCTCCAAACCCAAACTTGGGTTTCTTAAATTTGGGAATTTTTACATCTGGCCCTTCAACGTTAACATCTGGGCTCTCCACATGTACATCTACGCTTGGAGCTTCTAAATCAACTTTGGGTCCCTCGAGGTCCAGTTCACCACCTTCTAATTTGGGACCAGAAATTCCAATTTTGGGTGTCTTGAGATGCAAATCAATGTCAGGAGCAGTTACTTTAGGAGCAGAAATATCCAGTGATGGCATCTTCAAGCGTGGGCCACTGAGTTTGGCATCAGGGCCAACATCTAGACCTGGACCTTTAAGGTCTACTTCTGGGCCTTTCAAAGTCCCTTCAATCTTAGGAACAGATACATCAAAATCACCCTTGCCTAAGGATCCTTTCAAATCCAGGTCAACATCAGGCATGGAGATCTTGGGAGTTTTGATATTTATCTCTGGCATCTTGAACTTGGGGCCCTTCAGTTTTGCATCTGGACCTTCAATGCTCACATCTGGAACATCAATGTCCACCTTGGGTCCTGAGACATCTATGTCAGCTTTAGGCAGGCTCACATCCACTTCTGGGCCCTCTCCTTTGAAGCCAGGCATGCTGAACTTGGGCATTTTCACCTTGGGCATCTTCAGGTGCCAGTCTGGGCCATGAACGTCCACATCTGGGACATCAATGTCCACTTTTGGGCTCTTGATGTCAACTTCAGGGCCCTTGAGGTCACCTTCCACCTTAGGCAGAGAAATGTCCACATCTCCCTTTACTTTGGGTCCTTTCAGATTTAAGTCAAGGTCAGGCATGGAGATCTTGGGAGCTTTGATGTTCATCTCTGGCATCTTGAACTTGGGACCCTTCAGTTTTGCATCTGGACCTTCAATGCTCACATCTGGAACATCAGTGTCCACCTTGGGTCCGGAGACGTCTATGTCGGCCTTGGGCAGATTCACATCCACTTCTGGGCCCTCTCCTTTGAAGCCAGGCATGCTGAACTTGGGCATTTTTACTTTGGGCATCTTCAGGTGCCAGTCTGGGCTGTGAACGTCCACATCTGGGACATCAATGTCCACTTTTGGCCCTTTGATGTCAACTTCAGGGCCCTTGAGGTCACCTTCAACTTTGGGCAGAGAAATGTCCACATCACCCTTTACCTTGGGGCCTTTCAGATTCAGGTCAACTTCAGGCATGGAGATCTTGGGTGCCTTGAGGTGCAGATCAGGCATTTTAAACTTGGGACCCTTCAGTTTTCCTTCTGGACCATGAATGTCAATGTCAGGAGTATCTATGTCCAGTGTAGGGCCTTTAACATCTACTTTTGGGCCTTTCAGATCTCCTTCTAATTTAGGGATGGAAGTATCCAAATCTCCTTTTATCTTAGGTCCTTTCAAGTTCAAATCAATGTCACTCATGGAGATTTGTGGGGTTTTGAAGTGGACATCAGGCATCTTAAATTTGGGTCCTTTGAGCTTCCCTTCAGGACCTTCAATGTCCACCTCTGGCCCTTTCAGATCGCCTTCTACCTTAGGCAGTGAAAGGTCCACATCACCCTTTATGTTTGGCCCTTTCAGATTTAAGTCAAAGTCAGGCATGGAGATCTTCGGGGCTTTAATATTCATCTCTGGCATCTTAAATTTAGGCCCCTTCAGTTTTCCTTCTGGGCCTTCAATACTAATATCAGGAGCATTGATATCCAGTTTGGGGCCTTTGATGTCCACCTCAGGGGCCTTGAGATCACCCTCAACTTTGGGCAGAGAGATATCAACATCACCCTTCATTTTGGGACCCTTCAAGTTAAAGTCAAGGTCAGGCATGGAGATCTTGGGAGCTTTGATGTTCATCTCTGGCATCTTGAACTTGGGGCCCTTCAGTTTTGCATCTGGACCTTCAATGTTCACATCTGGAACATCAATGTCCACCTTGGGTCCGGAGACGTCTATGTCAGCTTTAGGCAGGCTCACATCCACTTCTGGGCCCTCTCCTTTGAAGCCAGGCATGCTGAACTTGGGCATTTTCACCTTGGGCATCTTCAGGTGCCAGTCTGGGCCATGAACGTCCACATCTGGGACATCAATGTCCACTTTTGGCCCTTTGATGTCAACTTCAGGGCCCTTGAGGTCACCTTCCACCTTAGGCAGAGAAATATCCACATCCCCCTTTACTTTGGGTCCTTTCAGGTTTAAGTCAATGTCAGGCATGGATATCTTGGGAGCCTTTAGGTGCATCTCTGGCATCTTGAATTTGGGCCCCTTCAATTTCCCCTCTGAACCTTCAATGTTAATATCAGGAGTTTCAACATCTGCTTTTGGACCCTTGATGTCCACCTCAGGACCCTTGAGGTCACCTTCTACTTTTGGCAAAGATACATCCACATCATCCTTCAGTTTGGGACCCTTCAGATTAAAGTCAAGGTCAGGCATGGAGATCTTGGGAGCTTTGATGTTCATCTCTGGCATCTTGAACTTGGGGCCCTTCAGTTTTGCATCTGGACCTTCAATGCTCACATCTGGAACATCAGTGTCCACCTTGGGTCCGGAGACGTCTATGTCGGCCTTGGGCAGATTCACATCCACTTCTGGGCCCTCTCCTTTGAAGCCAGGCATGCTGAACTTGGGCATTTTTACTTTGGGCATCTTCAGGTGCCAGTCTGGGCTGTGAACGTCCACATCTGGGACATCAATGTCCACCTTCGGCCCTTTGATGTTAACTTCAGGGCCCTTGAGGTCACCTTCAACTTTGGGCAGAGAAACGTCCACATCACCTTTTACTGTGGGGCCCTTCAAGTTTAAATCAACATCAGGCATGGAGATCTTGGGAGCTTTGATATTTATGTCAGGCATCTTGAATTTGGGGCCTTTTAAGCCTCCGTCTAGACCTTCCACTTTGACTTCTAGGCCCTCAGTGTCCATTCTGGGACCCTCTATGTTGACATCTCCTTTCGGCAGATCCACAGCCATATCTGGTCCTTCTGCTTTTAACCCAGGAACGCTGAACTTTGGCATTTTCATCTTGGGCATTTTTAAATTCCAGTCTGGACCATGAACATCCACATCAGGTGCATCCAGATGAATTTCTGGTGCCTTAATATCCACTTTGGGTCCTTTAAGATCACCTTCTAAATTAGGACCCGCAACATCTAAGTCTCCTTTGACTTTAGGACCTTTCAGATTTAACTCCACATCAGGCATTGACACTTTAGGAGATGAAATACTTAGGAAAGGCATTTTGAACTTGGGTCCTTTCACTTTTCCTTGGACCTCAACATCAGGAGCATTAATGTCAACTTTTGGACCTGTTACATCAAGATCTGGCTTTTTGACCTTGACATCTACCTCAGGTGTCTGAACTTTGGAGCCCGAAAAATTAAATTTGGGAAGTTTAAAACGTGATTTCTTTGACTTGCCTTCAATATTCAGCTTAGGACCAGAAATGTCCACTTCTGGGCCCTTTATATCCAACGTAGGAGCTTTAATATCACCTTCCAATTTGGGCCCAGAAACATCAACATCCCCTTTAAGTTTTGAGCCCTTCAAATTCAGGTCAATTTCTGGCATGGAGATCTTGGGCATGTTTACTTGCATGTCAGGCATCTTCAGCTTTGGACCTTTTAATTTGCCTTCTGGCCATGAAGTTCAATATCAGGTGCATCTACATCCATCTTCGGCCCTTTGATGTCAAGAGAAGGCCCTTTCAAATCACCTTCTACATTTGGAAGTGAAACATCCATCTCTCCTTTCACTTTAGGGCCTTTAAGATTAAGGTCCAGATCTGGCATGGAGAGCTTAGGAGCTTTGATGTTCATTTCTGGCATCTTGAACTTGGGACCCTTCAGTTTAGCATCTGGACCTTCAAAGTTCACATCTGGAACATTAATGTCCACTTTGGGTCCGGAGACATCTATATCAGCCTTGGGCAGGTTCACATCCACTTCTGGGACTTCTCCTTTGAAGCCAGGCATGCTCATCTTGGGCATTTTTATCTTGGGCATCTTCAGGTGCCAGTCAGGGCCATGAACATCCACATCTGGGACATCAATGTCCACCTTGGGGCCTTTAATGTCCACGTCAGGAACTTTCATCTCACCTTCCACTTTTGGTAAAGACACATCAACATCTCCCTTTAATTTGGGGCCCTTCAGGTTAAGATCAATGTCAGGCATGGAGATCTTGGGGGCCTTGATGTTCATCTCTGGCATCTTGAACTTAGGACCCTTGAGCTTCCCTTCTGGCCCCTCAAGGCTCACATCAGGGCCTTCAATGTCCACTTTGGGTCCTGAGATGTCAATGTCAGCTTTAGGCAGGTTCACATCTACTTCTGGGCCCTCTCCTTTGAAGCCAGGCATGCTGAACTTGGGCATTTTCATCTTGGGCATCTTCAGGTGCCAGTCTGGGCCATGAACGTCCACATCTGGGACAGCGACATCCACTTTGGGGCCTCTGATGTCAACTTCAGGGGCCTTTAAGTCACCTTCCACCTTAGGCAGAGAAACATCCATATCTCCTTTCACCTTGGGACCTTTCAGGTGTAAATCAAAGTCAGGCATGGAGATCTTGGGGACTTTGATATTCATCTCTGGCATCTTGAATTTAGGACCTTTCACCTTTCCTTCTGGTCCTTCAAGGTTAACATCAGGGCCTTCAATGTCCACCTTGGGTGCTGACACATCAATGTCAGCCTTGGGCAGGTTCACATCCACTTCTGGGCCCTCTCCTTTGAAGCCAGGCATGCTGAACTTGGGCATTTTCATCTTGGGCATCTTCAGGTGCCAGTCTGGGCCATGAACGTCCACATCTGGGACAGCGACATCCACTTTGGGGCCTCTGATGTCAACTTCAGGGGCCTTTAAGTCACCTTCCACCTTAGGCAGAGAAACATCCATATCTCCTTTCACCTTGGGACCTTTCAGGTGTAAATCAAAGTCAGGCATGGAGATCTTGGGGACTTTGATATTCATCTCTGGCATCTTGAATTTAGGACCTTTCACCTTTCCTTCTGGTCCTTCAAGGTTAACATCAGGGCCTTCAATGTCCACCTTGGGTGCTGACACATCAATGTCAGCCTTGGGCAGGTTCACATCCACTTCTGGGCCCTCTCCTTTGAAGCCAGGCATGCTGAACTTGGGCATTTTCATCTTGGGCATCTTCAGGTGCCAGTCTGGGCCTTGAACATCCACATCAGGGACATCAATGTCTACTTTGGGACCTTTGAGGTCAATTTCAGGTCCTTTAAAGTCTCCCTCTACCTTGGGGCACGTGACATCCACATCACCTTTTATCTTTGGGCCTGTCAGATTAAGATCAATATCTGGCATGGATATCTTTGGAGTTTTAAAATGCATTTCAGGCATTTTAAACTTTGGGCTTTTCCACTTTCCTTCTGGTCCTTCAAGATGAACATCAGGGCCTTCAATATCTACTTTGGGTCCCGAGACATCAACGTCGGCCTTGGGCAAGTTCACATCCATGTCTGGACCCTCTCCTTTGAAGCCAGGCATGCTAATCTTGGGCATTTTGATCTTGGGCATCTTCAGGTGCCAGTCTGGGCCATGAATATCCACATCTGGGATATCAACGTCCACTTTGGGGCCTTTGATGTCCACATCTGGCACTTTCATTTCACCTTCTATCTTGGGCACAGACACATCCACATCCCCTTTGACTTTAGGGCCTTTCAAGTTTAAGTCCACATCCGGCATGGAGATCTTGGGAGCTTTGAAGTGCATCTCGGGCATCTTAAACTTAGGACCCTTGAGCTTTCCTTCTGGCCCCTCAAGGCTCACATCTGGGGCTTCAATGTCCACCTTTGGCCCAGAGACGTCAATGTCAGCCTTGGGCAGGTTCACATCCACCTCTGGACCCTGGCCTTTGAAGCCTGGCATGCTGAATTTAGGCATTTTCATCTTGGGCATCTTCAGGTGCCAGTCAGGGCCTTCGACATCCACATCTGGGACACTGACGTCGACTTTGGGGCCTTTGATGTCCACATCTGGCACTTTCATTTCACCTTCTATCTTGGGCACAGGCACATCCACATCCCCTTTAACTTTGGGGCCCTTCAAGTTTAAGTCCACATCTGGCATGGAGATCTTGGGGGCCTTGAAGTGCATCTCAGGCATCTTAAACTTAGGGCCTTTCAACTTTGCATCAGGACACTCTAGATCAACATCAGGCACCTCCACATCCACACTGGGGCCTTTCAATTCTCCCTCCAATTTTGGCACACACACATCCACATCCCCTTTGACTTTGGGGCCTTTCAAGTGTAAGTCCACATCAGGCATGGAAATCTTGGGGCCCTTGAAGTGCATCTCAGGCATCTTAAACTTAGGGCCTTTCAGCTTTGCATCAGGACACTCCAGATCAACATCAGGCACCTCTACATCCACACTGGGACCTTTGAGATCACCTTCTAGTTCTGGCACAGAAACATCCATCTCTCCTTTCAGTTTTGGTCCCTTCAAATTCAAGTCCACATCTGGCATGGAGATCTTGGGAGCTTTGATATTCAACTTAGGCATCTTAAATTTAGAGCCTTTCAGTTTTCCTTCTGGCCCCTCAAGATTCACATCTGGAGCTTCAATGTCCACCTTGGGTCCAGAGATATCAATATCAGCTTTAGGCAGATTCACATCCACCTCAGGGCCCTCTCCTCTGAAGCCAGGCATGCTGAACTTGGGCATTTTCACCTTGGGCATCTTCAGATGCCAGTCAGGGCCTTTGACATCCACATCTGGGACATCGACGTCCACTTTGGGGCCTTTGATGTCCACATCTGGCACTTTCATTTCACCTTCTATCTTGGGCACAGACACATCCGCATCCCCTTTGACTTTGGGGCCTTTCAAGTTTAAGTCCACATCCGGCATGGAGATCTTGGGAGCTTTGAAGTGCATCTCAGGCATCTTAAACTTGGGCCCCTTAAGCTTTCCTTCTGGACATTCAATATCTATATCACCAACATCCACATCCATTTGGGGGGCTTTCACATCAATTCCAGGACCTTTCAAGTCTCCTTCCACTTTAGGAAGAGAAACATCTACATCAGTTTTAAGTTTAGGTGATTTCAGATTAAGTCCAACATCTGGCATAGAGATTTTATGCGTCTGTATATGCATGCTTGGCATCTTGAATTTGGGACCCTTTAGTTTCCCCTCTGGACCTTCAATATTTACATCTGGGGCATCAATGTCCACCTTGGGTCCGGAGACGTCAATGTCAGCCTTGGGCAAGTTCACATCCACTTCTGGGCCCTCTCCTTTGAAGCCAGGCATGCTGAACTTGGGCATTTTCATCTTGGGCATCTTCAGGTGCCAGTCTGGGCCTTGAACATCCACATCAGGGACATCAATGTCTACTTTGGGACCTTTGAGGTCAATTTCAGGTCCTTTAAAGTCTCCCTCTACCTTGGGGCACGTGACATCCACATCACCTTTTATCTTTGGGCCTGTCAGATTAAGATCAATATCTGGCATGGATATCTTTGGAGTTTTAAAATGCATTTCAGGCATTTTAAACTTTGGGCTTTTCCACTTTCCTTCTGGTCCTTCAAGATGAACATCAGGGCCTTCAATATCTACTTTGGGTCCCGAGACATCAACGTCGGCCTTGGGCAAGTTCACATCCATGTCTGGACCCTCTCCTTTGAAGCCAGGCATGCTAATCTTGGGCATTTTGATCTTGGGCATCTTCAGGTGCCAGTCTGGGCCATGAATATCCACATCTGGGATATCAACGTCCACTTTGGGGCCTTTGATGTCAACATCAGGAGCCTTTAGGTCACCTTCTACCTTAGGCAGAGAAACATCCACATCTCCTTTCACCTTAGGACCTTTCAGGTGTAGATCAAAGTCAGGCATGGAGATCTTGGGGGCTTTGATGTTCATCTCTGGCATCTTGAACTTAGGACCCTTGAGCTTCCCTTCTGGCCCCTCAAGGCTCACATCAGGGCCTTCAATGTCCACTTTGGGTCCTGAGATGTCAATGTCAGCTTTAGGCAGGTTCACATCCACCTCAGGGCCCTCTCCCTTGAAGCCAGGCATGCTGAACTTGGGCATTTTCATCTTGGGCATCTTCAGGTGCCAGTCTGGGCCTTGAACATCCACATCTGGGACAGCGACATCCACTTTGGGGCCTTTGATGTCAACTTCAGGGGCCTTTAAGTCACCTTCCACCTTAGGCAGAGAAACATCCACATCTCCTTTCACCTTGGGACCTTTCAGGTGTAAATCAAAGTCAGGCATGGAGATCTTGGGGGCTTTGATATTCATCTCTGGCATCTTGAACTTAGGACCAGCATGGAGATCTTGGGAGCTTTGAAGTGCATCTCAGGCATCTTAAACTTGGGCCCCTTAAGCTTTCCTTCTGGACATTCAATATCTATATCACCAACATCCACATCCATTTGGGGGGCTTTCACATCAATTCCAGGACCTTTCAAGTCTCCTTCCACTTTAGGAAGAGAAACATCTACATCAGTTTTAAGTTTAGGTGATTTCAGATTAAGTCCAACATCTGGCATAGAGATTTTATGCGTCTGTATATGCATGCTTGGCATCTTGAATTTGGGACCCTTTAGTTTCCCCTCTGGACCTTCAATATTTACATCTGGGGCATCAATGTCCACCTTGGGTCCGGAGACGTCAATGTCAGCCTTGGGCAAGTTCACATCCACTTCTGGGCCCTCTCCTTTGAAGCCAGGCATGCTGAACTTGGGCATTTTCACCTTGGGCATCTTCAGGTGCCAGTCTGGACCATGAACTCCTGCATCTGGTGCATTAATGTCCACTTTTGGACCTTTCATGTCAATATCAGGGGCTTTAATCTCTCCTTCTACTTTTGGAACTGTAATGTCATAATCTCCTTTCATTTTAGGGCCTTTCAAATGCAAACTGACATCTGGCATGGATATCTTCTGAGGCTTTATATTCATTTCTGGCAATTTAAATTTAGGACCTTTTACTTTTGCATCAAGACCTTCAATGTTCACATCAGGAACTTCAACATCCACCTTCGGTCCTGAGATGTCTATGTCAGCCTTGGGCAGATTCACATCCACTTCTGGGCCCTCTCCTTTGAAGCCAGGCATGCTGAACTTTGGCATTTTTATCTTGGGCATCTTCAGGTGCCAGTCTGGGCCTTGAACATCCACATCTGGGATATCAACGTCCACTTTGGGGCCTTTGATGTCCACATCTGGCCCTTTCAGATCCCCTTCAACTTTGGGCAGAGAAACATCCACATCCCCTTTCACCTTGGGGCCCTTGAGGTTTAAATCAATGTCAGGCATGGAGATCTTTGGAGTTTTGAAGTGCATCTCAGGCATCTTAAACTTAGGACCCTTGAGCTTTCCTTCTGGCCCCTCAAGGCTCACATCTGGGGCTTCAATGTCCATCTTGGGGCCAGAGATGTCAATGTCAGCTTTAGGCAGATTCACACCCACCTCAGGGCCCTCTCCTTTGAAGCCAGGCATGCTGAACTTGGGCATTTTCATCTTGGGCATCTTCAGGTGCCAGTCTGGGCCTTGAACATCCACATCTGGGACATCAATGTCCACTGTGGGGCCTTTGATGTCCACATCTGGCACTTTCATTTCACCTTCTATCTTGGGCACAGACACATCCATATCCCCTTTGACTTTAGGGCCTTTCAAGTTTAAGTCCACATCCGGCATGGAGATCTTGGGGGCCTTGATATGCATCTCAGGCATCTTAAACCTAGGACCCTTGAGCTTTCCTTCTGGCCCCTCAAGGCTCACATCTGGGGCTTCAATGTCTACCTTTGGCCCAGAGACATCAATGTCAGCCTTAGGCAGGTTCACGTCCACATCTGGGCCCTGGCCTTTGAAGCCTGGCATGCTGAATTTAGGCATTTTCATCTTGGGCATCTTCAGACTCCAGTCTGCACCCTGGACTTCCACATCTGGTGCTTTAACGTCTAATTTGGGGCCTTGGATGTCCACCTCTGGAGCTTTCATCTCACCTTCTATTTTTGGTGCAGACACATTAAGACTGCCTTTCATTTTGGGTCCTTTAAGATCCATGTCAACATCTGGCAGGGTCATCTTAGGAGCTCTGAAGTGCATCTCAGGCATTTTAAACTTGGGGCCTTTCAACTTTCCTTCTGGCCCTTCAAGGCTCAGATCTGGAGCACTAATATCTACCTTTGGTGCAGAAATGTCAAGATCCGCCTTGGGCAGATTCATATCCAGTTCTGGGCCCTCTCCTTTAAGGCTGGGCATGGTGAATTTGGGCATCTTCATCTTTGGCATCTTCAGGTTCCAGTCGGGACCGTGAACGTCAACATCTGGTGCACTGAGGTCTACTTTGGGCCCCTTCAGGTCTCCTTCCAGCTTTGGCACTGTAACGTCATATTCGCCCTTTACCTTGGGACCTTTCATATGCAAATCTACATCAGGCATGGAGATCTTGGGGGCCTTGATATTCATCTCTGGCATCCTAAACTTGGGACCCTTTAGCTTTCCTTCAGGTCTTTCAATATTCACATCTGGACCTTCAACATCCACCTTGGGTTCAGTAATATCAATGTCAGCCTTGGGTAGGTTCACATCTACTTCCGGGCCCTCTCCTTTGAAGCCAGGCATGCCGAACTTGGGCATTTTCATCTTGGGCATCTTCAGGTGCCAGTCTGGGCCTTGAACATCCACATCTGGAGCATCAATGTCCACTCTGGCACTCTTAAGTTCAACATCAGGAACTTTAATCTCACCTTCAACCTTTGGCACTGTGACATCATATTCTCCTTTTACACTAGGGCCTTTCAAGTGTAAGTCCACATCTGGTATGGAAATTTTTGGTGCTTTGATATTCATCTCAGGCATCTTAAACTTGGGTCCTTTCAGCTTCCCCTCTGGTCCCTCAATGCTCACATCTGGAACGCTGACATCTACCTTGGGCCCAGAAATGTCCACATCAGGCTTAGGCAGGTTTACATTGACTTCAGGGCCCTCTGCTTTGAACCCTGGAACAGTGAAGTTGGGCATTTTCATCTTGGGCATCTTCAGGTGCCAATCTGGGCCCTGGATATCCACATCTGGGACATCGATGTCCACTTTGGGACCTTTCAGCTCTCCTTCAAGTTTTGGTGCTGTTACATCATACTCTCCTTTTACTTTCGGGCCTTTCACATGCAAATCCACGTCAGGAATGGAGAGCTTTGGTGTCTTGACACTCACTTCAGGCAGCTGAACATCAGGGCCTTTAAGATTGCCTGCCAGGCTCCCTATATTGACATTTGGGGCATCCACATTGACCTTGGGCCCTGAAATACTGACATCACCTTTGGGGAGATTCACATCTACATCTGGCCCTTCACCTTTGACTCCTGGAGTGCTGAACTTGGGCATTTTCATCTTGGGCATTTTCAGATTCCAGTCTGGACCATGAACTTCCACATCTGGGGCACTCACATCCACTTTGGGGCCTTTGACATCAACTTCGGGGACACTGACCTTCCCCTCTACTTTTGGAAGCCTAACATCAACACCCCCTTTCACTTTTGGCACAGCCACATTCAAGTCTACGTCTGCCATAGAGATACTGCAGCTTCCTGCTTTCCCAGAAGCACCACTAAGTTTGGGGCCAGTCATGGTTCCCTCTAGGCTGGGTGTCTCTATGTCCACTTTGGCACCTTTAACTGCCACTTGAGGGCCTCTAACATCACCTTGCACCCCAGGAGCAGACACCTTAATGTCTCCTTTCAATTTAGAGGCCCTAAGGCTCAGATCCACATCCTGCATGGAGATTTTAGGCTTCTGAATAGTCATTTCAGGAGCCTTGAATTTAGGACCCTTCAACTTCCCTTCCAGATCCCCAGAAGCAACCTCTGGCAGGTCAACATTCCCAGAGACCCCAGGAAGCGTCACTTCACCTGTGGGCAGTGTCACATCAATGCCAGGCCTGTCTCCCTTAGGACCTGATACAGAGAACTGGGGGGCCTTCACCTTGGGCACATTCACTTTGCCCCCAGGCCCATGAATGTCAATGTCAGGAGCTTGACTTCCACCCTGGAGCCAGAGATACTGCCCTCAATTTGGGGCACAGAGATGTCCACCGCTAAACTCCCCTGTGGCTTGGCACCTTTCAGGCCTAGGCCACCCTCAACGGATGGTCCAGTGATCTGGGGGCCCTTCAACTTCCCCTCAAGCCCCTCAATATTGGCAGAGGGAGCATTGATTTCGAGCTGAGGGGTCTGGATGCTTCCACCAATGGTCAAGCCTGGTTTGCCACCTTTGTGCCCCACAGAGAGTTCAGGGGGGGAAATGCTCAACCCTGCCTCGGGGGCCTGGCCCTCAGGCCCTACTGAGACACCAAATTTTGGCACCTTCATGGTGGGAAATTTAATCTTCCCGTCAAGAGATGGGCCCTGTCCCTCTGCTGCCCCACCCTCGAAAGAGGACGAAACGTCCACCCCTGGGACTTGGATACCTCCTTTGCTACCCAAGTCCAAGCTCTTGGCATTGACACTGACACCCGGGCTTCCCACCTTTACCCCAGGCACGGTGACCTGGACCTTCGAGTGGCCAGCCCCTGGCAACTCTGGGCCCGCAGCGGAAATGGACCCTGCTCGGATGTCCACGCTGGAGCCTGTGGTGGGAGACCCAGCCCCTGAGCCCGAGGGCAGTCTGATCACTGTCTTCCCAGGCTGGGTCTCCACATCCACAGTGGAGATTTCGGTCATTTCGTGCCGTGGGATCTTGATCTTGAACTCTGGGCTGCTGATGTCAATGTCCTTGGCGCCTTCACGGCTTGTCACATCCACAGTGTAGGCCGTGACCCTTCTGGTCACTGTGATGGTGCGGCTCTGGGTCTCCCCAGCGTCCCCTTCCACTCCATCCTCTGACTTCAGCCGAGGCTTGATCTTCGTGGTGTAGATGCGCTGGTACTCCTCGTCATCCCCGCTCTGCAGAAACACATGCCCCGTACAGGTTGCAGCAGTCTGCGTGAGTGACAGACGCCCGGCCACAGCCCAGCCGACAACACGGTCACCTGCTCCCCAAAGAAGCCGGGACCGTTAGGGGGGCCACGGAGCTTTCTGGGACCCAGCATGAGGGGCTAAAGAGAGGGGCTGACAGCCACATCACAGGAAGAAAACAAATTATTTGGGGAAACTCTGGCAAGCTAAAGCCATGGGGAAGACTGGGGACAGTAGACTCCTGGGCCTATCAAGTTTCTCAGACACCTCCCGGCGACCAGCTCTGTGCTGACTTAGTTCAGTTCTCAGCTCTCAACTGCCCGGCCTTGTTCGTTTAATCCAGAGGGGAGTCCTCTCAGGGACCCTTCGGTCAGCATCGGTGGAGCCCAGTTGTGCTGGGCTTAACACTTCCACTTTGAGGGACTCATTATTTGTTAAATAAACAAGCCGTAGGAAGGAGCAGAGAAACGTCCCTCAGGGACTTCGAGGCCCAGCCTCTGACTCACAGATGAGTCCAGGCCTCTGGAAGCAGAAAAATGATGTCTGGAAGGCAGAGCTGGGCACTGAGAAAATAATTTTCAAAGATCCTCGCAAAGCAGCCGACCTACCCCCCAGCACCTCGGACCAGACTGATCAGTGGGTCCCCACACACAGGGGCCTCTGAGGAGACCAACAGAAGACTTTTTAGCAGCAGTAGCGGCCACACGTGAATAGGAGAAAGCAGGCTGGCTCGACAGAGAGCAGAGGGTGAGAGTGGGAGAGCAAAGCAAAGAAGGACAAGCGAGGCCCAGGAAAGGGAGCCAAGTGGCCAGAGGAGCTCAGGGAGCAGCCAGCCAGCCAGGAACTCACCAGAACCACTTCGGAGCTGTGGGAACTGAAGACCTCGTGGGTCCAGGTCTGGCCAGGCTCAGGGGACCGGTCCCCCTTGCGGTGCAGCTTCAGGCCCACGGTGTGGTGGCCCATGGTGTTCAGCAGTTGGGTCACCTCACCCGACTGCAGGTTGTCAAAGTAGATGGTGGCACCCACAATCTGGTCCCCTGAGCAGGAAGGAGCAAGACACGGGTAAGACCACCCAGAGTCTCGGGGAAACAACCTACAACCCAGCACTCTGCATTGGGCCCTTGGGCGATTCACAGGTGTGGTGACACCCATGGTAGAGATGAGGAAACTGAGGCAGGGAAGACAACTAATTGGCCCAAAGTGGCCAAGCTCCCGGGTGGCAGAGTCAGAACAGAGGACGCACAACATCTCCAACCCACGGGACCGCCTCCCACAAGGACTGAATGAACAAGCAACAGAGTGGGCAGCGGAGGGCAGGGCTTGGGTGCCGACCATCCTGATGCCACTGAGACCGGGCACTCCCCAGCCACCCACCCGCTTGTGCTGCCCCCTGCCCTCCCCTCCACCAGCCTCCCCGCTAACGCCAGCACCGGCCCACACCCCGAGAAGACTCACCCTCCTTGACCACCCCAGTGCGGGCCGCAGGGGAGTTCTGCATCACCTCCTGCACAAAGACGCCATCATCCCTCTGGGTGATGGTCAGCCCGTGGGAGCCGCTGCCCTGCCAGTTGGGCAGCAGCAGCTCCCGGGTCGTCTCCTCCTCTTTCTCCATCTGTTTGGGGTAACGCAACAGAGCTCAGGGCAGTGGCGGTGCAAGGCCATATGGGGATGAGGAGGCCAAGGATTCACCCCCCCGGGAGTGGGACACTGTCTCCAAGGTGCCGGCTTCTGCTGTGGGCGAGCTCCCAAGGCACAAGGGAGAAATCGGAAATGGGCCAGTGGATCACCCACAACGGAGGTAACCAGCCCCTCACCCCAATCCACGGCCCTCCCCGCCCCCTGCTCCGTGCTCCAGCCCATCCAGGTCTCTACCCTCCCCACTCCCCACCCAGTCACCTGCCCCTCCCTCCTACTGACCTTCGCAGGACTTGGGTCAGGAGCGGATGCCTTGCCAGGAGCCCGCCCCTCCTTCCTCTTCTCTCCTCAGGATATCTCTTGGGAATCTTGGTCACACTGTCTAGGGGAAAGGTCACGATCAGGTTCTCACTCAACAGCTGGCTCGCTTGCAGCCCAGCCCCAGCTGCTCTGCAAGAGAGATGGCTGATGTCCTGTCCGCTGGGGCCAATCCAAAACCCCAACCCCGCTACTGTCATCAACTCCATTCACACGTGACTCTCCAAGGCTGGGATCATGGGAAGGGGCGTTAGAAGAGGCCAGACTCAGGTTCCAATCCTGGCTCAGCAACGTGCCAGCTGTGTGACCCAGGCCAAGTCACTTAACTTTTGTGAACCTCCATTTCCTCATCTGTGCAAATGGAGATGCTAAAGGATCCCCATGAGGGCTGAAGGAAGGAGAAAGAGCGTGAGTGGAAAGCTCTGGCCCACGGGAGCCTCCCAACAACCACATCCTCACTGGGTCCCTTGGAACAGCCTCCAGAGGGAGATGTTACTGCCCTACAGCACAGATGGAGAAACAGATTCAGAGAGGCCAGCCGGCAGGGATCCACCATAAGTGAGCAACAAGCTTGGGCTCTGAGCCTGTAACTCTTTCTTCCCTTGACACATCACATCTGGCATGCAGCTCTAACCGGTATGAGACCCCACCTCCTCAGAGCCTCCAGCCCTGGGGGTCACGGGCAACTTGCAAGCTGGGCTGGTGGTGGCCAACGGTCAGCGACGCTGGGTCACCCTGTCTAACCCGGCCTTGGGTCCAGGCGGACACTTGCCAGCTGGAGCTCCAGGGGCCCTGCTACAGGCAGAGGCTGAGCAACGGGAGCCCCGGGCCCCTCAGCACTGGCCCAAGCCCGGAGGCTGCAGTGGTGCCATCTCAGGCACGTGGTGAGCCAGGGCCCATTGGGCTGCCCCCTCTGGGCCCGGAGCCAGGTCCCCATAGGTTGGGAGCAAAGACACGCTCCAGCTACAGCTGTTGGCTGCGAGGGGACCTGGGGAGACAGCAGGTGGGCCTCCAGCCACCCACACAAAATGGCAGCAGCAGCCACCCAGAAGCACATCTGTGAAACCACGAGGGGGTGCTATTAAGTTGTGGAGAGTTTTGCCCAAAGCCGAAAACCGCTGACATCCAGAAACCAGCCAACCAATCAATTAATACATGCATACCGATCGCCCTTGTATCACTGTACAGGTAGCTGCAGAGAAAACCAGAAAGGGACGGAGGCACTCAGCCCAGCTCTGAATTACACGCTCCGCTAGGTTGTTACCTAACATCACTGATGTATCCTCCAAAAGCACTCCACGGGCCACACGTGGAGAGTTAAAAGACCTAATTCCTGGAACTTCCCTGATGGCCCAGTGGTTAAGACTCCGAGCTCCTAATGCAAGGGGCCAAGTTCCAGCCCCAATCAAGGAACCAACCCACATGCCACATGGCAAAGCCAGAAAAAAAAAAGATTTAGTTCCTGTCCCAGATATAAATTATGAGCAAGGTGCTCAGGGCGTGACTAATCTGGGCTCAGAATGTTCCAGAGGTTTGGGAGCCTTCTGGAGGGGGGATGAAATCTAAATGGGATCTTGAAGGTACTACTGAGTTTGTCTTTGAGGATAAGATTTACGGAGATTCATGAGCACGTAGGACTTCCAATGTCAGGCAGATCATAATACCGAGGAAGACAACCACAGACACCCTGTTCCCCAACCACCTGCACTCACTCATGTGGTATTTATGTCAGTGCAGGTGCCCGCCAGGAGGCCAGCGGGCAGCCTGCTGGCACAGGTGTCAGCGGGGGCAATCACCTCCTCCCTTCCTACCGGAAGTCCAGCTGACCCTTCCCACAGAGAAACAGCAAAAGCCGGGACTTCAACAGTCCTTCCCCAGCCTCCAGCCCTGAGTAGCCAGTCCGGCAGACAAGGAGGGAGCCAGACCTGGAGGGGAAGGAAAAGGCTTCCACCCAAGGGCTCTGCAGCTCCCCGAAGCCACCGAGTGTGCTGGCACCCTCTCTTCCTCCTTGAGCAGGGGCCCTTTTTTCAGCCTCGCATCCGGGTACCGAACCAGCAGCCGGCAAGGTGGGCAGAGAGCCAGCCAGCTCACCCTCGCCCACATCTCAGCCCCACCCTCCCTCCTTCCCCAGTGAGTCACTGTGGCTGCTACAGCTCCAGACACGTCGAGGGTCACGCCTAAAACCCGCTTCATAGGCCAGCCCCCTGGTGCCAAAGGGGCTGGGGCTCCAGGAAGAGGCAATGGGCTTCCCTGCCAGCTGCTTGGCCCAGAGCCCCCAGCCTGGAGCCCCTGGAAGCCCAAGTGGGAGGCCCAGAAGGGATCAGCCACATGCCTCCACCCCAGGGGCTAATGAGGAGGACATCATGAGTGGAGAAGGGACAACAGCCCGTGAGAAGGTGAGGCGCTGGACTCGAGGCTGCAGGTTGACCCTGGCGGGGCACCCACTGGCTTCCCAGCCAGGTGGGGCTGCCAACCACCCTGCCTGCCCTGGCTCAAGCCTCACCTCCTGGCACAGCCAGGCAAGACTCCCCTCCCCTCCCGTTCCATCTGAGCTGGCGGGACACGGGGGTGCTGACAGGGAATTCGAGGCCACAGTGGCAAGGGCCTATTTTCTGCACTTGGATCCCAGCCTGTGGTCTCCCCTACCCCTGGGGCCTGTACCAAACCCAGGGGGTTCTTCCCTCTCCCACATGTCAGGTGAAGCCAGCTTCCTTGGGGGCTAGGGGCTCCACCCTGCTGCCACCCAAAGCAGAGTCTTTGGAGCCTTGGGGAATTCTACACATTCCTCAAGTGTCAGAGCTGGAAGAACCCTTAGGCCACATGTGGCTCCTCTATCTGTGGGATTCTCCAGGCAAGAATACTGGAGTGGGTTGCCATGCCCTTCTCCAGGGGCTCCTCCCAACTCAAGGATTGAACCTGGGTCCTCTTGCATTGCAGGCAGGTTCTTTACCACCTGAGCCACCAGGGAAGCCCTAACTTAAATTCAGTTAAACATTTAGCCCGTAGGTTGTAGGAACTACATTTCACAAGCTCAACAGTCACGCATGGCTACCACATTACAAGTGCAAATACAGAACACTGCCACCACTGCCGAAAGTTCTGTGGGACAGCACTGCCTGCTATTGACAGATAGGAAGAGTGAGGTCTGGAGCCCTGAGAATGGGGGAATGCTGAGGCCCTAGAACG
Organism: Madoqua kirkii; assembly: GCA_006408675.1. NCBI lineage: Eukaryota > Metazoa > Chordata > Mammalia > Artiodactyla > Bovidae > Madoqua > Madoqua kirkii. Next base: position 54,537 of record SJYC01132686.1, read on the forward strand.
CCCAGGTCTGCCAGCTTCCCACCGGCACCTGACACCAGCTCACAGCAACCTTCCTGGTGGGAAGGGCTGGAGTGGAGACCCTCTAAGGCAGAGGGCTGCCTGGAGGGCAAAAAAGGAGCGACGTGGCAGGGACATTCCAACTTCAAGGCAGAGAGGACAGACACACATCTGAGGCTGCAGGGACAGAGTGCAAGTAATTCAGGCCAGAGGCAGCTAGAGAAGAACGAAGCTGCCCTGATGATTCAAAACCACAAAGAGGATGTGCAGCCATCTCTGCAGATGTCTGCCCTGGGTGGGCAACACCCAGGCAGACCCAGAAGACCAGGAAGCAGACCCTTTCCCCGGGAAAGATGGTCCCCGCCAGCTGTGACCCCCTAGAAGGGCATGTTCTCACACTGGCCCCAGGAAATCCCTTCTGCCCAAGAGCCAGTGTGAACACAGCCGGGGAGGGGGCGCAGTCTAACTGCTGCAGAGCCAAAGACAACCTCGCAGCCAGGGTCAGTGTCAAGATGGCAGGAACTGATACACACACCCTGAGAGTCAGGTCTGTACGCCTCAGTGCCTCCACGCGCCACACCTGAAGTCAAGATACACAGCAGAGGGACCCGAGTTTGTGCATATGCCCGCCACAGGCAGGACGTCGAAGGTGACATGCCAAGACGAAAAGAAGCACGCCGGCCCGCAATGGGGAGGACACAGACAGCAACGACACTTCTGCCCAGCACACAGGCAAATTGACCCACCATACACACAGGCCCCGGAGCAGCAGTACCCCAAGGTGAGAACCAGATGACTCACAACCACAGCTGAGACTTCCACCGGCCAGAAAGCCACGAACACACACAGAGTCAAGGAGCAGGGGCTGGGATATTCAGAGAAAAGAGAGACACACCCAGAGAGCCATCTACTCTCATGAACACTCCACCGGGCAGTAAAGAGGAAGAGAAAGAGCCACTTTAAAAGAAACAACCCCTCCCAGGTGAACAGAAAGAATTTTGTCAAGCTCCCATAGTGCCCCAGGACTGTGCTCGTTCCATGCCTGGGGTCCCTTTTCTTTCCCAAACAAACTCATGTGATTAAGAATTAATATCCTTATTTTAGAGCGCAGAAACAGGCCCTGAGGTTAAATGACTTGCCCGAGTATGAGACAGAAGTGAAATGCAAACCCAGGGATCTCTGACTCTGAGGCCAACAGTCTTAACCTGGGAAAGGGATGAAGACACGAATAAACACAAAACCATGGAGAAAGATGCACAAAGGAGATACACAGGCGAGAGATTTACATGGAGGGAGGCCCAGTGAGGGCCGAAGAGACACACCCACAGGGAGGCAGACAGGCCTCCAGACTCGTCCAAAGAGAGACTCACAGAGTGGGACCAGGATGCTTCAGGGGACATTAAAACACAGGAAAGAGAGGGCTTGAGGTTCTGGTAGGGGCGGGAGACCCCCAGGAAGCAGTGATGCCCATCAAGTGTCACAAGCATAGGAGGAAAGGTGAGTGTCCACCAGCCTCTGTGCCCACACACCAGCCTCGACCCGACCTAGCTCGGAGACCCCAAACCCAGAATGCGTAGAGCCCCAGGTATCCCGAAGTCCAGGATCTGAGGGCCCTTGTGCTTCTAGGCTCATCAGCACTGTGTCCCCAGGACTCAGAAGTCCTGAGCTGTCCAGAACCCAGCTCACCTGGAGACTCTCTGGACCCCAGCAAGTGAGACCAAGAGACAGGCCCACCTGGAGACGGCCCTGACAGGTTAAGGCAAACATTCCCACTCACTGGGAAATGGGGAGCCATGACAGGCACAGGCCAGGTCAGAGGACAAGGAGGAAGAGAGGGGTGGCCTCTCTCTCGGGTGCGAAAACCTCCAAGTGGACCTCCATGGATGCAGCTGCCAGACCTTGGTCTGAAAAAAAAAAACCTGTCCCATTCTAAATGGAGTAGATCTGCGCAGTTATCTCCCGAATCTACGCTGGCACCAAGAACTCTGAGGTCAGCTGATTCTGGGCAGCGCACCCCCAGGGGCCCTTTCAACTTGGCTAGGGTGTGTGTGGTGGGGAGGTCGAATTATCAGCGAGAATCTGACCAACATGTTGCAAGACACGGGCAATATGGGCACTGGGGAGATGATCAAAGACTCGCAAGGCCAACAGACGACCCACCCAATGCACGCAGAGACACTCCTGAATCCCCAACCCCTCCCAGCCCAAGCAGGCTCACAGTCCCTGCCTCTACCAGCTCACAACAGACTCTGGCAGCCCCAAGCCCTGTCCATCATGGAGGGAGCCTGCTTCTGTTAACCTGGTGTCCAGAGTCTGTGTGCACCTTCGAGCTCCTCCCTGGCGGCCTGGGCCGCTGGCCCCGCCCACACCTGCCCCCAGGAAGAAGTTTCTCCAGCCTCATCACCCAGCCCTCTCCTCCCCTCCAGTCCCTCTCCATGGCCCCTCACCACCATGCTGGAGTTTCCTTGCATCTCGGCTTCCAGGGCAGCTCCCCACCCCACCCCTGGGGGCCGGCTGCTTAGCAGTCTTTCTCCACCTCTGTCTCCTGGCCCCTCACACTCCCCTAGCCCCAGCACTCCAAGGTCAAGCTTCCAGACAGAAGAGAGATTCTATCTTCCTTCCCTGACCCAGAGGGACTTCCTTGTGGGACTGGGAAGTTCTTGGTGGGGGAGGGGGGGGCTCTGGAGCAGCTTTACATTCCCCATGCGAGCAGTCCCCACACCTGGCCACCTCTCCAGAGAAGAGTGGGCCTTGACCCAGGACGCTAGGATGAAGACACCAGCTCAAGGATGTGGGGTGGGTGAGTGGGAAGCGCCCTGCTGAGTTGAGGAGGGGTGAGCTCACTCCCTCGCCCAGTCTCGCCCTGGGGGATAGATTACAGTTTGGGAGCTACCACGGCCCAGCTCTCCGCCCAGCGGCAGGGCCCTGCTAGTGCAGGGGCTCCAGGCCAGGCCGCTGGGCCTAGCTGCCAAAGAGCCACCCCCAGCCCGGCCAGGCGCTTCCCCTTCCCCTAGAACCTCCGCTCCGGCCCCGGGGGACAGGGCAGGATGCCCCTCCCTGAAGCCTCCATCAGCCACGGCCTCACGCCCAGGCCTGTGCTCGGGCCTCTGGACACAAACTCCAGGGCCTAGAACCAAACAAGACAGAGAAACTCACTGGCGTCCTACCCTACAGCCCCCGCAGCCCCCAGGAAACCTCCACGACCACCGGGGCAGAGTCTCACGGCTACCCCCTGCCCCCTGCGCCCCAGACGCAAGCAGAGGCATGCAGCACCGGCCCGCCAGCCAGAGACACCCTCTCACAGGTAACAACACTAATTTCTCGGCTCTGACACGAGCAGTCCGAGTCTCAAGGCCACCATGAAACGGGAACCCCAGAGCTGGGACCTCCTCTGCAACAGCCCATCAGGCCATCTGGAAGCTGAAGGGAGGAAGAGGGGGTCCATCAACACACACATTCCGGCTGAGCCCACTGTGGCCCGCCCAGGAGCCCTCCACTCCCCTCACTGTGCTTCTTAGGCCCGCTCAAGCCTGGAGGAAGCCAGTCAGCTCAGGAAGGCCGGGAGCCCAGCGAGATGGTCAGAGCCTGGGAAAATGCCAGCTCCCTGGGAGCCTGGATGAAGCCCTTTGGGGGGCAATGGGAGAGCAGAAAGTTCTAGCAACCACCAGTCCATTCCCACCCCTCTCCAGGGGCGACCCTCCTGCCTCGTGTGCACATGCCCCCGGTCAGCCCAGATCCAGGGAGAGAGAAAAGCTGGGGTTTCCTGGGTGTGGTGCAGAGGTGAGATCAGCAGGGGAGAGTTACAAGCAGGAGTCGGACTAGCTCTCCCAGTCTGCTTCTGCCTGACCCCAGGCGGTTCCCAAGTGCTGAGGAAGGTGATGGCCACGCCCCAGAGACCCACACACTCCTCCAGCTCCACAGCTTCGCCCCAACCTCTCAAACCAGCTCCTCAGGCTCGGGGTGGCGTGCTCGGCCAGGGCCAGCCAGCACATTCCAACTGAGCTAGGAATCCAGGTCGGTGGTGCCCGAAGAACCCCCAGCCAAGGCCTTCCTGGGACGAAGGTGACCCCGGGACCCCCCCCACCCATTCCCTGCCCTTGACCGATGATGGCCATCTCCCTTCACAGGTCTCCCAGGAGTCACTCTTTTGGGTCCCACTTCTAGCCCTGGACCTGCAGTCACATCCCCCTCAACTGGCTGACTCTGCTCCCTCCGTGGGTGGGAGGGAAGCCAGCCAGAGTCTGGCTGGTTCAAGTCCTCAGCTCTTCCCAAAGTTGCCCCGACAAGGACCCTCGAATCACTGCTGCGGGCCCCCCGCATGGGCAGTAAGCCCCATCTATATGGCTTCTTATGTGTCCTGGTTCCCTGAATAATGTCCCTGCGTATAACCTTTAAGGACAAGGCTTTGGGGAGGGCTGCAGACACCCTCCGATCCCCGTTGCCAATACTCCAGACCCTTTGTCCTCTGCTAGCCTACCTCTCATGCCCCCACCCCGCTCCCCATCCTCTCCCCCCCACCTCACCCCTCAGCCTAGGGCTCCTTCTCTCCCCACTCGGCATACACACCCCAGTCAAGGGCTAGCCCAACCCACCATCCTTGGGGGCCAAGGAGAAGGAAGCTTCCCCACTGAGCTTCAGAAAGGAAGTGAGTGCCACACCCTGCCCCAGGGATTTCCCGCCTGGGGGAAGGAGAGAGAGAGCACCAAAGGAGAATCTACTCCCTGAATTAAGACCCAGCCCTGGTGAGGGGGCCCTAAAATGCCTCCCGATGCACCTTCAACCTCTCTCCTTTCCCCTGACTCCGTTGCCTTCTTCTATCACCCCAGCCCTCCAAAGCATCACTGTGTCGCCCAAAATCAACCCAGTCTCTCTCATGTTCTAGGCTGTGCAAGACAGGGCACACGATTTCTGCAGTCAGAGGCTGGATCCTGGTCGAGGAAACTGTTTCACAACCCGGAGGAAACAATCTGGGTCCCTTTTCCTCCAAAGGTCCAGGACCTGCTCTAAGGACCTCCCTGGCACGGGAGGATCCCACGGTGCCTTTTCAGTGATCCACTCCGCAGGACAGGGCACCCAGCAGCAGGCTCCCTGGGGGCACCTCACCACCTCCTGGGTGGCAGCCACGCCCTGCGAAAGGCACACACGAGGCTCACAATTCTCTGGGGCCACAAAGTGCAGAGGCGCCAGTGCCCTGCCCACGTAGTGCAGGGGTCCAGTTAGATGCCCCATCTGCCCATTCGGCTCCCCTCCCACCCACGGAGCAGAGTCAGCCTTGCTCAGACCCACGTGTCCCTCGTGGCTAACGACGCCAAAGGGCTGCGCCCCCGCATCCCGGGGCCCTGGCACTGCAGGGGGCACCGAGCCCGCCAGCGGAGGGCCAGCCCTCGCGCACTGCACAACCTCTCCCGGCATGGGAAAGCCTTATATAACACAGTTCTCCGAACACACCCTAAGCCCGGAGACTTTCCAACTCCCCAGCAGGACCTCGCCCCTCCGCCGTCGCCCCAAGAGCGCGCCGCGGGAACAGAGGGGTCCAAGGAGGGGAGCTAAGCCCTCCTTCTCCTACGCCTGCCGGACTCCGGCCCCCGCCTCCCACACAAGCCCCGTCGCCCCCCTCCCCTTTACCCCTCGCCACTCCTCCCCGAGTTCTGGTTTGAATTAGTCACCGGCTCCAACCACCACATTCCTCAGGCTGCTGGCGCCGAGCCAGGCGCTGGGGCGGGGGCCATCCCGCCCGGACGGGTTTGGGAGTGGGGTTGGGGAGAGAGCGCCGCCTCTGAAGGGGAAGGGGCGGTCCCGAGGGCCGCGCCGCTGCACAGCCCCACTCCCCGCCCACCCCCAGTGCAAGAATCTCCCCAATTATGTCCCCCACCCCCACTCCCACCCGTCCCGCCGCGGGGCGCGCTACAAACTTCCCGGCTCCGCCGCCCTAGAGGAAGAAGGGATTTTTTCTGGAGCTGGGAACACAGAGGGGCACTAGGGCGGGGCAGCCGAAGGGAGGCTGAGGGGCCGCCAGGAGCCAGAAAGGGAGAGGCTGGTGGTGCAGAACTGGGTGGGGCCCGGAGGACTCGGGACGCGAAGTCAGGGGCGGAGGTGACCCCTCTCTGGAGATGTGTATAAGAGACAGCCGCCCACCCCCAGTGCAAGAATCTCCCCAATTATGTCCCCCACCCCCACTCCCACCCGTCCCGCCGCGGGGCGCGCTACAAACTTCCCGGCTCCGCCGCCCTAGAGGAAGAAGGGATTTTTTCTGGAGCTGGGAACACAGAGGGGCACTAGGGCGGGGCAGCCGAAGGGAGGCTGAGGGGCCGCCAGGAGCCAGAAAGGGAGAGGCTGGTGGTGCAGAACTGGGTGGGGCCCGGAGGACTCGGGACGCGAAGTCAGGGGCGGAGGTGTGGGGCGCGGGGAGGGACGGCGGACGGGGTGCGCGCCGCGGGGGCGCAGGGGCGCCGGGAGGGGCCGAGGGGCCGCGCCGCGATCTCGGAAACTTCTCCAGTAAACACGGAATAAGCATAGAGCAGCTCGCCGAGCCACCGCCCCATGGAGAAGGAGGGGGTGGGACAGGGTTACCGGGCAAAAAGCCGGAGCCCGGCCGTGCAGCAGGGACAACGATCAGTCCTCGAAGGACAGACTGACTGGAGCAAACCGCGCCTCGGAGAGATTTTCCGACTTTGCCAAACTTGCGCCCCTTCCAACGCCCCAACTCCAGAGGCGGAGCTCCTTTCCCAGGGCACTACGCTTGGCCTCGCGGTGGCGGCCCGGGGCTGCCCACCTTGCTCCAAGTTGAGCCTTCACAGTGACACCCACCCAAAGCACCTCGCCCAAGTCCTGCCACCCACCTCCCCTCCGGCGTTCCCGGCGTCGCGTTCCCCGATCGCGCCAAAGTGCGCAGGAGGCCCCTACCTGCGCGCTCAGCCCCAGGGCACAGCCATAGCCGGCGCGGGGCCCGAGGTCGCGGTGCTGAGGCTGCTGCAGGCGGCGAGCCCCGGTCGGGGCGGGTCCGGCAGGGCGGGCGGTGCAGTCCCCGCGGCGGAGCTGCTCCGAGTGGCCGGGCCCCTGCGCGCGGAGGCGGCTCTTGTAACTCCGGCTCCGGCGGGCGGGTCTGCCCCGAGCTGTGGGGAGAGGGCGGGGCCGGGCGGGGCCCGAGCTAGGCTCGGACGCGCGAGCCGGGCCGACCCTGCTTGGACCGAGAGCGGGCTGCTGGGAGGGCTCCGGGGGCGCGGGGACCCGGGGGCGCGGCACATCCGAGGTGCTGCCTTCCCCTGCCCCCATCCACTGCCCACCCTGGCCCCGCCGGGCCTGGATTTGCCCCCTGACTTAGGCGGGTGGCTTCTTCTCCAAGAAACTCTTGGAAGCTGGACCTGCGAATCAGCCCATTTTGCAAGAAGGACCCGTGGGGTCCGGCGGCTAGAGGGACTTGAGTGATTCAGCTGCGACCTCCAGCCTGACGCGGACCTTTGAGTTTTCTCTCAACGCTGCCCACTACCCTTCTAATCCTAGGCCCCAGGTTTTTGGTTCTTCACGCAGCCGCGCCCACTTCTCGCCGTCTCTCTTTCTGGGCGCCCCTCAGCCCCTCCCCGCCCCCAGAACCGGCCTGGAGACGCTGGCCCCACCTGCTGGAGTCAGGGTCACCAGCGCCCCACGCGCCACCGTGCCGCTCTGGCCGCGGCAGCGACACGGGAGTCAGGCCTGCACCCCTTGGAGGAGCAGAGTCCGCGCTGCCTACCTCCCTGTCCTCCACTTTCCTCTATTTCTGCCCGGACCCCCTCCCCACCGCCCCACTCCCCTGGACGCTGAGTTTCCAATTTTACAGCCATTTCCCACAGCCGCTTCTAACTACACGGAGATTTTATTAAACGTTTAATGACGGGGTGCGGGGGGCCTTCTGGCTTCACCCTCATTCTCTTCTCCCCCATGAATCCTCTTATCCTCCCTTCTGGATGGCTACCCACTGCCCACGTGGAGCCAGTTTTTCTTTCCCCTGGAATGCTGGGGAAGTGAGACCCCAGGCTGGAGACCTGAGAAGACCTGGCCTGCTGTACCAACCTGAGTGGGCTGGGGCTGAGACCAGCAGCCCTGTCCTCTGAAATGGCAAACATGTTTACAGGCTAAAAATACCCAACAGCCAACTCCGCTGCCAGCCCTGGGGGCTGTGTCCCAGGTCCAGTTACCAGCATAGGGTACAGGCGTGGGGGAGGGAAGACCGAGCCAAAGGAACCACAGACCAGCACGCAGTCAGATAATGGACACAGAAAGGTGGAGACATGTGTGTAGACATTCAGACCCGCACAGACATGCAGAGACACATAGTCAAAGCACAGACTTGGGCACTGGCAATCTCTCATGTTTTCTCTCTCTCTCTCACACATACACATTCACACACATAGTGACTCAAACCCAGAGCAGAGGCAGTTCCACCACCTGTATCACAAGCACAGAATCAGAAACCCAGACTAGAATCACCTCCGTCTCCACTGTGGTCTGCTCCTCTTTCCCAGCACCTACCTTCTTTAAAGAAAAAAAAAATCAACTTTGGGATGCTTTAAAAAAATAAAACCAACAGCTAATTATTTCCGATATCAATGTTTTTTTTAATTTTATTTCATATTAAATAACATGTATTCAGTTTTTAAAATATAGACCAAAAATACAGATAAAGGGGCCTGTGACCCTATAAGTCTGATTAATCCTTTTTGCTGTTTCAGAGATAAAATCAATACCTCTATAGGGTGAAGGATGTCAGTACGGAAGAGCAGAACAGTAAAAAAAGTAGATGATTCCCTCCCACCCTAGCTAGTCCCTCTCCCCCAAAACAACCACAGTTAACAGTTTATCAGAGGAGTGTTAACTTTACAAAATGAATCATTTGGTTCCTTGAAAGTGTGAGGGTTTCCAGTGCATGGGAGCTGATCGACAGCTAGGTTTTTCAGAAAGATAGCTATGATATGACATATGCCACAAAGATAGGGGGTCTGCACAAAGGGCCATGGGAATTTGGAGGGAGGGGCTGGAACGGGAAAGGAAGAGTGTAGAAGGGTATGGATATTGCGCCTTCAGCTCAGCTGGGACTCCCTCAGCCCCCCAGGCGTGAAAGAGCAGAGGCTGGTGTCCTGGGCTCAGAGCCAACTTATCAGCTCCATTGTTTGTTCTGGCCACCCTCTTGGTCAACAGAGAAGAAGGCAGGAGAGGCCGGTCTGGGGAGCAGCTGCAGAGCAGGGATTACTGTCCAGGTACTTGGTTCAGGACACCTGGTGGGAGGTGGTCCTGGGGAGTGGCTCCTCCCTGGTTCTAGGCTAGGAGGATACAGAAGGGATAAACTAGACTCTGCCCCCTAAAAAGCCAGGACCCTACTTGCTGCACCAAAGTTGGCAGGGAAAGGGAATATTTTCAACAGTCTTCAATGGTGCAACTGGAGACACAACACTCTTAGAGATTTCTGCCACTCTTTCTCTTTCTGCCTACTGCTGTGGCCCCCACCTTTCACCCCTCCTCCCCAAGAGCTACCTTCATGGTGATCTTGTCTGACACTGATATAGGCGCCTTGTGTGTCAGCCCATTTACTCCTCACATGCAGGAAGGAAACAGTCTGGGAGAGGGGCAGTGATTTACCTAAAATCACATAACCTTCAGAAGCCAGACTCAAAGCTCCCATCCACATCTAAGCTCCAGGAGGGCAGGCACTGTTTGCTTTCTGCTGTGTACTCTGTGTCTACAGCAGCGGCTGGCACCTGGCAATCACTCCAGATCACTTTGCTAAAAAAGTGAATGAATGAATAAACTGCAGATATAACTGGCCCCAAAGCCCTTGTTCTTCTTTCTTTTAAATAATTTTTTTGGCCATGAATGTAGGATCTTAGTTCCTTGACCAGGGCTTGAACCTGCACTGTGCCCCTTGCGTTGGAGGCTCGGAGTCTTAACCAATGGCCCACCAGAGAAGTCCCCCCCAAAGTTCTTGTTTTTTATACAACAGCATCCTGTACCCCACAAGGTTCCCTCACTCTCAGCCTCCATGTGTAGTTCTCCCATGCAGCTTTGCACAAACATTTACTGTGTCCAGCGCTGGGTCAGGGGTAGGTGATGGTGGTGGTGGTAGTACAGGTAAAAGAGCCCTTGATAAGACGGAATCCCTGCCCCCAGGTGCTCAGTCCAGAAGGATCTAGCCTCTGATGCTACCCTACCTTGTACTGTGAGTCCCATGCTTAAAAACTGGATGTCATCTTTTCTTCCAGATCTTTTACACCCATATCTTACTCCCCCAGCAAAGACACGCTATTTTTTAGTTAAAAGGAGTTCCCTCCGTCTGAATTGTTTCAGATTTTCCCGTCAAAGTAAGGACTACCCAGGGATCTGAGAGGACTTCAGCCTTCCCACTGGTGCTCCACTGCCCTTCCAAAGCATCCCACACCACACAGTCTTCCAGACCCACTGGAAAAGCAAGGTCAGCTCTAGGACTCATCATCACTGGGATACACCAGCTTCGCCAGAAGTGCCACTCCCACCCCGGGGGTTCCCTGATTTGTAGGTAGCGTGTGTGATGAACCCTGGGCTCCTGTGTTGCCAGGCAACGTGCCTCTGTTTTGTTCTTATTATGCCTGTTTCCATAGCAACCCCAAAGGGGCGGTCTGTGGGCAGGCCCCGTGCCAGGGGATTCCCCTTCCCTTCCTTTCTCGCCCACAGTCCCCTTCTCTGAAATCAGTGCATGAGGAAGAAAAGATGCGACTGCTCTACGAGTTATCATGGCTTTTAAACTCTGATCCCAGGAAGGAAGTGAAAGGTGCAATCTGTTCGTAATCTCTTTGAAAGCCGACTTTTCGTCCAGTCGAGGGCCCTTTGGAAGTCAGCCTTAGGAGCACAGAAATTACTGTCACCCCTTCTTTGAGTCACAAGGCATTTCCCAGACCCCCCTCTCCACTCTATACAACACACCAGTTCAGACATGAGTATCCCTGCCAAGCACCAGGCCCTTCTCCATTCACTTTCAGTTCTTTGTAAAAATATATATTTATTTGGCTGCACCAGGTCTTAGTTTTGGCCTGTGAGATCTAGTTCCCTGATCAGGGATCAAAGCCCAGCCCCCTGCATTGGGAGAGCAGAGTCTTCACCACTGATCACCAGGGAAGTCTCTCACTTTTGATTCTTAATCTATCATCTTCCCCAGTGGAGCAGCAAGTTTATTGTGTTATTCTGGGATCCAAACCTTATTTTCTAAGCAATTCTCAAACTCCAAACTCAAACTCAACATAGGAAGCCAAGTCAACCCATCCTCCTCCAGCTCCATTCAAATCCTAGCCTGTATTTAAAGCCCAGGCTTCAAATAAGGAGTTCCTGGATTGCTCAGATCAGACAGCTGGGATACCGGAAACCCTCCCATTACACTCAGTCCTAATTGAGATCTTCAGACCCAAGCAGAACCCAAGTTAAAGCTGATTAGAGAACAAGAGACAAGACCCAGGGTCCTGAGTAGAGAGACTGGGAGGTAAGAAGGCAAAGAAATGCTGTCCGGGCAAGTGAAGTGGGGGGAAAAGGGAGCAGGGAGAGTGGGGCGGGGGGTGCACAGTGACAACTGGATTCCTAGATGGCCCTACGCTGTTGGGGCTAGGATGCTGGGGAGCAAAAAGATAACAGGAAACGGGGACCCAGGATTAAGGGAAAGAGGTGGCAAAACAGTACTGAATTAGACTGTCAAGCGAGGGAGGGAGGGAGAGGAAAAAAAAGCCCAAAGCTGAGCTAGGGACTGGGCGGACGGACTAGTAAACAGGAGCCGAGGGAGGGAGCTGGAATGAACGAAGCAGCCAACGCCCCAGCCAGCTCCCCTCCCCAGCAGGGAGCGGGAGCACGAGGGAGGCGCCGGGAGAGGGAGCACCAGTCTCCTCTCCCCTTTTTTGGACTCTGCCTTTCTCCCACACTTTCCAGATTGCTCTGCTTTGCCCCCAGTTCCCCGGGGAAGGGGAGACCAGCCCGGGCTTCCCTCTCCGTCCTCTGCTCACACTTCCCAAGTCCAGTTTAAGGGGATCAGACTGAGCGGGGAAGGAAGGGCCTAGGCTGCCCAGGGCCTGAGTCACCACATAGTTGAGGTTCCTGTCACTCGAAGTCCCGCCTCTGCTACACCCTGTGCCCTCTGCCCGCTGCCCCAGGGACTTGGATCGCTGGGGCTGACCCTGCCCTAGGACCTGCTCCACTTCCACAAGCCTTACTCAGGTCGGGGCTGTCCTTCTCGGGCTGATACCACCCTCTTCCTGGCTTCTGAAACCTAGTATGCTTTGTCCACCACTTTTGGGAGAAGCACCCTTCTGCTCTTTTTTTGGGAGCAAAAGTGACTCAGTTGAGCGCCTGCAAGAACTGTGGAAAGAGAAGCATGCACCCCTGATAAGTCACTTCCCCTCTCTGGACTCCAGTTTCCTCTTGGGTGAAAGAAAGGGACTACGTGCTGTGGTCTCCCGGAGGTACCTTCTGTAAGACTGAGTCAAAGAGATGGGGAGTTGCTATTGAACACAGTGGGATAAAAGGGGTGTGTTTGCTAACCCCTGTCCTAACAGTAGGAGTGGGCGGGGCACGGGCACGGGCAAGGCCACACCGTAGGGCAGCCAACACCCCAGGCAACTCGGTGACTCAGGTCCCCGCACGGAGGCTGACAGGCAGGAAGGCACCCCGCGGCTCCCCTGTGAGTCAGGGAAATGCAGATCTCCGTGGAGAATGACCAGCCAAGGTCCCGCTATAACCAACTCTCCCTTACAACTTAGAAAGCTTCCAACTCCAGTGTGGGCCCTCGCGTCCCTTTGATGAGTGCCCTAACCTCCCCGACCCGGCTCCCACTCCTCCTGCCTGGCCTTGGCAACCCTTCTGCCTTCCACTCCACAGCCCTCCCTACTCTCCAATGGCTCCCTGACCTGCCATGTCCCCTCGCTTACCCCTTGGCTCTGCCCATCCTCACTATCCACCCCCTTCCTGGCAGAGCCAGCCAGATGATTGCAAAAGGGCTGAGCCAGCGGGAGAGGCCCTCACATGACAGCTGTTCCTGCTGCGGAGGGGAGGGGGCAGCTGGAAGTAGAGGGAGGCACATTCCACGGGAGATCTGATCAGAAATAGCCCCAAACACGGAATGACCATCCAGCTCTGGCTCAGTGCAGAGCCTGTCCATTGTATAAAACAAAGTAAGGTCAACAGGCTGTCTTTGGAATCCCGAGGAAATTAGGAAAACAAAAGGGGGTGGTTACAGCAGGGGAGGGGGCTACAAGAATAAAAAAAATCCGGAACGTCTAGAGATCCAGGGTGGCAAAGGATACCTCTGCCATTGACCTAGCCCTAACTGCCCAAGACATTCTCCCTCTTACAAGAGATTCAAGTGAATATAGGGTTACTCTCCAGCAACCGCCATCACCTGCCACTCCACCCATCCCTCGGGTGCTGAGGTACTGGGACACCCCAGTCAGTCCACTGGAGTAAAACACAGCCTCCTCTGGGAGCCATGCCAGTCTGATTAGAGCAAACAGACAAGAGCAGGTGGCATAGTTTCTCTAACCTTTCTGGAGCGCCAGTATTTTAGCTCCATAGAGTTAGGCAGAGAATAAAGACAGTGGATACCCCAGAATGACATTCTAACATACACAGAACCGATCAGATCACGTTGGGGAAGTTACAGTGTCCTGGAGGTACCGCTGATGGGGTGAACCAGGGAAGCCACACTCACCCAGGAAAATCCATTTGATGTTTGGAGGGAAAGTTTGCATTCTGAGGACATGCCATGAAAGGTTGCCATGAAAACCACGGTATCAGTTTCAGAAATGACTGGGTGGAGTCTTCAAAGCACTTCATGCCTCTCCCTTCAACATTCTAGACCCTTGCCCCACCCTTCAAAAGGAGAACCGGCACACTTGGGGCATGTGGGCAGCTGGTGGGATGGGTTGACCCAATGCGAGCGGCAGCTGTCCAGCTCTGGCTCCAGCCAGGACATGAGGAAAAGATAATCTAGGTCTTTCTTGGAAGAACTTAAAAGGCTTTTGACTTTTTAATAAGTGACTGAAGCAGAAGCACCAACAAAGCTAAAATAAATAGCTGCTTTGACCAGTATCTACTGGTTTATCTACAAGCTAAACCAAGACTCAGCCTCCCATTGACACTCTAGACTCTGTAAAGATTTTATCTGCAGTCAAAGGCACCTCTTGAGCCCTGGCCCCCTCTCCAGTTTCTCACCCTCTCTTTCTGGAGGCGCTGAGAATCTGTCCAGTAAGCGGATGAAACAGTCTCCTCTTTCCCCCATCCTATCCCCTTTTCTCCAAGACCCTGCCCTGTCCTCAGCTCCCGACCCACTCGCAGCGCCCTCATCCCTTTCCACCCCGCGACCCCAGCGCCTGCCCTCCCGAGCCGCACCCTGGGCGCGGGGATGCCACCTCCTGCGTGAGCCTCCCCGGCACGTCACGAAAGTGACTCTGCCACGGCAGAGCTCCCCACCGCGCAAGCTCACACTGGTTGAGGGTGGCGAGCCGAGCGGGCTGGAAGCGCCCACGCCCTGCGCCAGGAGGGGCGGGAAAGGGGCGGGGCTGCAGCCAGCAGAGCGGAGGGCGGGGGAGGGGGCGCCCAGCTGGATCTTGTAGGGCGAGAGTCCCCAGCCTGCGGCGGTGCGGTGACTCAGGCAGGGCTCCCCGGGGCAGGGTGGGGACCGAACCAGCTACAGATGTATTCCCCCTTACCCCGCCCCACATCTGCCGCTAGAAACTCCTGCGGTTCATCTCTTTCGAGTCCACCCCCGCAGGGTAGAGGCCCTCCCATTTCAATCCGCCTCCCCTTGGGAGGCCAGCAGCAAGCCTTCTAGAGGCCACAACCCCCTCCCTTCGGGTCTCCCACCCCACTTCTGGCTTGTGGGTCCTGGCCCTCCCCCAAGCGCAGGCCTGGCCGCCTCCTCCAACCTGGCCGTACTTCCCGGCACCAAACCGCCCGAGTTAGAGGCGCTGGAGGCAGGACGTGTGGATGAGTCACTCTTCCTGCAGTCTCCGAGGGAGGCTGGGAGGCGGGCCAGGCCCCCCACGCCAGAACCCTGCTGTCCACGTGGGCTGCCAGGCCCGCCGCAGCTCGAGCTGCGGCCCACCCCACGGAACCGCCGCCGCTTTCCCCGGGCCTCTCAGGCTAACTCTTCAAACCTACCTGCCCGGTTGATTTCTCCTGCCTCAGTCTCCAAGGTCCTGGGAAGAAGGTCGGGAAGATTACACAAGACAAGGAGCAGGGGGTGTGGAGGGAAATGGAATCCGGGAGGGGTCTGACAGGTTCGTGAGGCCCCAGCAACCAGCCTAGGGCACACCCTGGCCAGCACCTAGCACTTAGGTCCTATCCTAGAGGAGCCCAAAATATTCAGAAGCAAGACAGGTAGGTAGCAGGTTTGGATGCAACTCAAGACAGAGCTACCAGGAAGCAAAGTCTGAGCAAGAAATCAACCCATCCCCACCCAGCTGGATTCCAAATCACAACCTTCCCATTTATTCACAGAACCCCAACTGCAGTCAAGGCCCTAGCTCAATTAGTCCTACCCCCTTAAAAGCTACAACCCATACCCATCTGTACCAGGTACCCACCTGTACCAGGAGAGATCACTGTGTTCCCCTCCCTAGCCAAGAATCCCCTTCTTTGTGCCTGGACTAACAGGAAAGGGAAAAAATAACCGGTTACCTATAACCTGGAGACCAGACTCAATACTTTCTGCATATGCCTCAAAGTGTGAACAAAAACCAGGTTTCCAACTTCACCTTGAGCTGTTAAATTTACAAGATCCATAATGCTTTTCACAAGACACAGAAAAGATCAGAGAAGGACAAGTTATCTCTGAAAAGGGTGTAATAAAAATTAAGCTCAAAAAAACCACAAAAAACAAACCAGCACTGGTCTAAGCAGGGTTGTTAAATGACATTTATAACTGCTCTACATTCCAGGAAGCAGCAGGGTGTGTTTATGATACAGGATCCAGGGACACCCACTGGGTTCAAAATTCTGTCTCCACCACCTAACATGTGTGATCACAGGCAAGTTACTTAAATCTTGGAACCCCACTTCCTTGTGAGAAAGTAGGGATACCCCAGAGACGATCTGCTGCCAAGCTGGGCCCACAGGCCAGTTATCTGTTCCAAGGAGTCTGTGCCTCGTCTTGTTGGTCTGAAGTGTTAAAACTCTGATCCTTGGGAATGGCTGCTGCCCCACCGGGCAGCGGTGGGGAGTCGTGTTAAATGGCTGGGCTCTCACCCCACCAGCAGGTACTCTCCCCCTTCACAGGGAGGGTCTGGAATTAGGTAGTTACAAAGCCCATGTCACCGCTTCCTAACTACATCCACTCTTCCCCAGCTAGGCTAGAAGATGGTCATCACGGAAACAGCAATGCAGTAAAACAAGAACTGAGGAGCGGCCTCTCTGCTCTTCTGAAGACTTCTCTCCTGTGCAGGGAGGTCCTGCAGGCATGGACAGAACCCTGCTCCAACACATCTACTCCCCTCCGAGGAAGCCATCACCCACAAAGGAGGCAGCACAGGGAAGGGTTCAGTGTTCAGTTTCCTTTAATGAGCCCCATTCTCCCCGAAGGGCAGGTGCAGGCGGCTGGGCGATGGCAAGAGGTGTTCACTTGAAGATCTTGCCCTGATTGAAGGCTTTGCCCACATGCTGGAAAGCCCCTTCCCAGCAAAAGTATTCTCGAACCAGCGTCTGGGTCTCCTCGCTGCTGGGATCCAGTTTCCGCCATGTGTATGACTCATAGTCCACCTGCCAATCTGGACTCAGCTGGGGAGAAAAAGTCAGGGGAGAAGCATGTGGTCAGGTTATCGGACACTGTCCCATACCTGTTACTTCCAGCTCAGACACCCATCATCGGAACCCAAGACGCCTGTGAACATGACTACTACTCTTTCATGGGCACATTCCCTGAACTTTCCAGGACGCCCTCTGACTCAGGAATATGAGTGCATTTCCCAAATCCTTGCCCCACCTTCCCTGCATCTTCCTCACCGGAAAAGCAAGCTCCTGGCCTCGAAAGACCCAGACCCCAGAAATGGAGCTGCTATTGTTGGTTCCAAAGAGAATGACACTGGCAAAGGCATTCTTCCTCAGTTTGTCCAATCTCTGGAACATTCCTGAAGGGGAAGAAGAATATTCAGCCTTTGAAATCACATCACCCACTACCATGGCCTCCCTTCCTCCCCCTAGAGCCATCTTCTCACCAGTGATGAGGTTGCAACTCATGAAGGTCTGGGTGAGCTCCTCAGGGAAGCGATACTCAGAGTACCACAGGGACCAACCATCCTTATCAAAGTGATCCCAAAAGTACGGCAACGCCACGGAGAGTGTATCCTCGTTCGAGTACTTGCGCTTAAATTCATCCAACACAAAGGTACTGCACGGAGGGAATTAAGGAAGTCAAGGTGGGGAAGGTCCTACTGAGGCAACAGATGTGACCAGGCTGAAAGAAGCTAAGGGCGTTTTCATGTAAACGTACTGCTTTACAAGAAGTCAGTGGACTGGCAGATGCATCTCTCCTCAAGGGAGGAGAGCTGAGGGGCATGAGAGGGGGCCAGGGCAGCTAGGCACATGGTATGCAAGGCCCGGGGTGGGCGGGGCCGGGAGGGCCCCAGGCCATCTGCCCCAAGAAAGGTGTGGCGAGCTGCTGCCCCCTGGTGGAGACTCAGAGCAAGAACTCCTCTTTTATCCCATCTGGCCCCTCCCAGGGCTCCTCTCCATGAGTCACACTTGGTTCCTGACTCACCCAAGTCGCTGCCCACACCCCCACCCCCATCACACAGGCCTCTTCAGGTTACACACACTATAATATGACAGCAGTGTAAGAGATGAATGTTTCCAAAGGGCCTCCATGCCAAATCCTACAACCGCGTCCTTCAGTTACTCTGCCCAGAAACAAGTTCAGGAGCTGAAAACCCCTCGGGTGGTCTCTGAAGCAATCTAGCACAGGGACAGACACCAAGATGCCAGCATCAGAACAGGAGAGGTGTCTCCCACCATGGTAAGCAGGGCTTCCGTTTTGTTTTTTTCCAATTATAAAAAGAATGCTGCCTGAAGATCACCTGTGATGCCTTAATATTTTAATGTATTTCCCACTGGCGGTGTTCCAAAGATGCTGCATGTAGTCTGTTCCTTACACAACTTGTTCATCGCCTGGCTACTGAGAGTGTTTTGCAAATGTTTTAATGGCTAAATGATTTTCTACTGCATGAACCTGACATAAATCTCTTAAACACCCTTATACTGCATGTTTAACTTATTCAATTATTAGTATAAATAAGTCAATAAACTTCCAGAGTCAGAGACCGTTACCGTCCCTCCTTTTATAAACAAATTTGGTTAAGTAGTGTGACTGGCTCACTGTTATAATGTGGCCAAGAACTGTCTATTAACCAGAGGTCCTAGGGTCTTCCCAAATGCACATTAGAGACCTCATCTGAGGAGCTTTACTGCCTCAACCGCCTCAGAAGTGGAGCTGGGGAGTTTTCACTTTCTCCTGCACTTCATTATTCATGATTATGTGTCCATTTCTCCCCCTAAACTGAACGTAGGCTCTAAACAGCTCCTCAAACAAGTTAGCTCAAAGGCCTTAAAATAACTAAAGTTAACTCTGGACTCATCTGAGTCTTGTCTTTCTGTCTCTGAAGACACCCCTTTTAAGAATCCTGGGGTAAAGCATTTGGGCAGCTCAGGAGAGCATCATGGTAATGCAACCAACAGGTCTAAATAGACATGCCAAAACAATAACAAAGAATGCACAGGTTACTAAAGAGTTATTAATGTTTACTGCCTGATTTATTTTCTGCCCAGTGTACAGACCCAAAATATGTGAATGTCTCCAGCTATCTATGTTACCACAGCATATACACTTTGGGTTGTACAGTGCACATAACCAAAAATGCTGCTCACTCCTGACTCGATCTTGTGCTAAAAGGTTCAGAACCACATCTTTAAAGAGCAGCTGTGTCAGGAGCCTCTTGTATGAAGTGCCTGGGAGGAAGATATCTCAGATACAGCCCAAGTTGGCCCCAAACTGGAAAGCAGCGGTTTCTTACAGCAACTATCCGTGCCACGCTTGTCGCTTATCACCACACATACTTCTTAGGCCCACCACCAGTGTGTGCTCCTTCAACCCACATACAAAGCACTACAAAATGGGGGGGTCAAACAATCCTACATCCCAAAGGACCAACCCGTGACAAGACAGATGGCTTTGGGAAAGGCAGAGTGAGTGGGCAAGAAAAAGAGAACTAATTGATGTGACTACAGAAAAGACATTTCTCATATTGCTTGAAACTCATTAAGGTGACTTAGAGCAGCAGCTGAAAAAAGGTATGATTCTAAAAATTTCCCCTCTACGGTACTTTTTCTTCCAAGAACCGGACACAGTCGCCCACCTCATCTGCCGATCTTTCTCCTTGAGGGGTTTAACTCCCTTCGTCTGGGAAACAACCAGACAAGCACTATATAGCCATAGTCACCATTCTTTCTCTTAGTGAGCAATTCTGATACAGGCTGGTGCAGCAAAAAGACAATCAAAGGCTACTGATGTGGTGTCTGCTGCCTCAGCAAAGCCAGCCCAGCAGGGACGATGCCAGGCGTTCTCTGCATCTTCATCCTTGCACCCCTCGATGTACTAGTTCCCAGCCATCTCAAATCTCAACAAGTGCACCCAAGACCAAACAAGTCACCAGCAAGTCACCTTCACACTGAATTCTGGGCCCGTCTGCTTTCTTTGCTAGAAAGAAGTTCTGATATTCTCAAACACAAGATGCACTAGAAACTTGCTTTTTTAAAATTCACCCATCTGTTGTTGATAAGCAACTCAATTTTGTATGGACAACCTAAAATCCCAAGCCCTCCAACATCCATACCTCTTGGGCAGATGGGCAAAGGGATCCTTGGCCTTCGGCTCAGCAGCCAGCGCCTGCTCACATTCATCCAGCTCCTCCTCAGGAGCGGGGGCAGCTGCCTTCTTCTCCTCTTTGCCCTCCTTCCGCTCCACCTGGGGCTTAGTCTTCTCTTCTCGAGAACCTTTCTCCTTCCGTGGGGTGTCCTTTTTAGGCTGGCTCTCTGCAAACTTTTTAGCTGGTACAAAAGAGAGGGAGAAAAGTCAATGTCTGGCCTCTTTCCACATCCCTCCCAAACCAGGTACAAGCATAGCAATGGGAGGATAACTGCTAGGGGGCCAAGTAAGGGATCCAGAAGCTACAGTGCCTGCCACCAGTTCACTGTACATCCCTGAGCAAGACTGCAACCCTCAGCAACTAATACAGGCATACCAGAACTCTACGTGTGAACACAAAAGAGTGCCAGCATACGGGTGTGTAAGAGTTAACAATGTGTAAAAGTGTCACACAAGATTAGCTACTACACATGATGCCTTATGTTCTGTGTGTCCACATAACCCCAAACCAGACAGGAAATCTAGGGGTTAAGACTGAGCAAACCAGTCCCCTGATCCTGCCTGCATGTCCCCGGACCTCAGACTTACCATCAAACTGGGCCATTTTCTCACAGAGTTTCACCTCTCCCAAGACAGCCCGGAACTGGGGCTGGTTAATGCAGGTGAGGAACCAGCGGTTGGTATTAGGGAAGGCCTGGCGGAAAGAAGGCTCCAGAACCTGCCAGGATGCAAGAATGGACATGAAGTCAGTGGAGGGAAACATCCTGATGTGTCTGAGCCAGAGCCACAGCCCCGTGCTTCTGTCTACACTGAAGCTCCAGCTCCTTTTCAGCCCCCAGACACCAGCTTTCCCAGGAGGGCTATGCCCACCTAGTCTACTAGCCTCTCTCTAGCACCCCTATTCAGTTTAATGGATGCTGATCCCACCGTCCATTCACTATGCATGGACTTGGCAGGAATACTTAAATCATCCCTTACTCCTTTTACAAAGTCATCTCATACCTACAATTTCATGCTTCAGTAAAACTGAAAAGGCTGGGACCAAGAGAGGGCTACCAACTCCTTCTGCCAAATAAATAACAAAAACTACCTACATGAACTGCGTGATATGTGAGGAACACACGATATCATCAAAGTTCAGAAAGTAATATTTGACAGCAAAAAAAATGTTTTATTTCAGAATGACAGTCTTTAAACTCAGCTTCGTGAAAAATTAATTTACCATTGTTTCCATTTACCAAGATCAGAGATAAAACAATGCTGTCAGGGCCACGCCACCATCACCTCTGTAGGGCTGGTTCTCCAATCCTGCCCCACGACTCTCAAGCTACACGCCCTTGGTGGTCCCCATCTCTCTGGCCCACACAACATGCAAAGACTCACTAAGATGGTCCCCGTTAGGCCTTGGCACAGGCTCTGACAAGAGCAGGTGCTTGTTTCTTTGTGGTTATCACATTACTATTCTGGAGCAGCATCTGTTCAAGGACTGCTGTTCAGAACCAGCAATATACCATCTTCTTTAACCCAGTAACCTCAATGGTGATTATTACTACCTTAGTTTTACAGATTCCATGCAGAGAAAAAGACTAATGGAATTCACACACAGCCCCCTCCCACACCCACGTTCCTCAACAACCATTGAGTACTGAAGCCAAGAACTATTCTGCCTCCAAAGATCCTAATGCTGAAGCCGCCACCCCTACCTCTGTCTTCACAACTAAACACAAACAGGCTGCCCTAGGAACATGGGAACAAACTACACATAACAGCGGCCACACAGAAAGTACGGGCGGCAGAATAACACCGCACTTCAGGGGATCCACATTAAAAGAGAGCCAGGCATGACCTTCTTGACATAAAAGAAGTCACTTTTGGCCTAAGCCAGTCTGTGGTCTGAACCTGGCTATAATACTTGTCTTTGAACAGGTCACAGTAATGAATGATCTTAAGGGCTTCCCTGGTGGCTAAGTGGTAAAGAATTCACCTGCCATGCAGGAGCCACAGGAGACGAGGATTCAATCCCTGGGTCGGGAAGATATCCTGGAGAACGGAATGGCAACCCTCTCCAGTATTCTTGCCTGGAGAATCCCATGGCCAGAGGAGCCTGGTGGGCTACAGTCCGTGGGGTCGCAAAAGTCAGATACAACTTAGGGATTAAACCATCAACCACCAAAGGAATAAAAGATCACAGGAACAAAAGACTACAGAAAGAAAAGTAACAACAGCAAAGATATTATATCAGTAGTAAAGACTCCCAATCTTGTTTCAGTGATAAGGATTGGCCTAAAGCCCTCAACTACTGGATCAACTGGAACCAAAGAGGTGATGATGATGGCACTTTCTGACCCTCGAGACTTCAATTAAGGTTCAAACCCTTAGCCACCCAAGCCCCTTCATGAGTATGCGTGTGCGTGCATGCTCAGTCACATTTGAGTCTTATGACCCTATGGACTAGAGCCCGCCAGGCTCCTCTGTCCATGGGATTTCCCAGCAAGAATATTGGGGGTTGCCATTTCGTTCATCTTAGCTTGAAACTTCCAATTTTGCTGTTAGGATAGATGCTTGGTGTTTTCCTTACCTGCTACAAGCAATAATAATAAATCCTTCTTTATCCTGATCTCTGGCCTGGTAGTCTTTTGGCTCAACGCCCCTCAAGAGGCAAGCCCAATTTTCCAGTAACGGTGGTCCTCAATTAAGACTAGCTGTTGGGGCTTCCCTGCTGGCTCAGTGGTAAAGAATCCATCTGCCAACGCAGGACACAAGAGCTCAAGCCCTGATCCAGGAAGATCCCACATGCCATGGAACAACTACACCCTTGTGCTACAACTATTCTAGAGCCTGGGAGCTACAATTAATGAAGCCCACACCCTAGAGCCTGCGCGCTGCAACAAGAGAAGTCACTGCTTGCACACCGTGATGCAGAGGAGTCCCCACTCATGGCAACTAGAGAAAAGCCCAGGAAGCAATGAAGACCTAGCACAGCTATTAAAAAAAAAAGATCCTGCATGCCCAGCTAACACGTAGCACAATTAGATAAATAAACAAATGCTTAAACAAAAAGGACTAGCTGTTACCTCAGACCCTCTCACATCAGCAAAATACAGGCAACCTGGCAGACTTGTCACTTTGTTTCCAGCCCTCACCTACCCCCTGCCGACCCAGATTCTTTACAAATCTCACCTGTTTATAAAGCCACAACAGGGTGCAGACAACTGTGATGTCAGCCAGCGTCACGCGTTCGCCCACCAGAAAAGTTCTCGTCTTCAAGTGAGCATCCAGCAGCCCCAGAATTCGCCTCACCTCCTCCTTTGCATTCTCTGTGGCCTATTGATTTAAAATGATCAGACTCAGCAGTGGGTAGCAAGCCCTGTCCCTGCCCTTCTCCCCCAGTAACAGAATCAAAATAGCTATTCTACTGAGTCCTGGCTCACTGCAAATGTATCACAAATGAAGCTCTCAATGTTAAATTTCTTCAGGGTGTAGTCTGGCTTCATTTCAAACTGTACTAATCATAGTCATACATCTTTGAATTTTAGAGTCACCTTAGAGGTCATCTGGTCTAACTATACTCCCTTACCATCTGATACAATCTTTTTACAGCAGAAATCTCTGGTATGTCCACTCAGACCTCCTACCTCCACTGGGTCTGCCCAGCGCTCCCCAGCACTCCCAGCTTACATCCCAAAGATTAAGTTTTAACTATTTAGGTGTTCTTGGCATCGCCCTTCCTATTCCTTTGTCCCAGATGCTCAGGAAGCAGATGCCACCCCGGCCCGTGGTCTCCCCCAAGCTCCAAGGCTCACCTGCTTGTTGTGGTGCATGATGCCCAAGGTAGGGAACACCCAGGTGCTGGCTGGTGGCACTATGTCACTATCAGCAAAGCTCACCCACTGCACCACCTGCGCCGCTGCCTCGGGAGTACTTCCCCGCAGCTCCTCGTTGCTCACTGCAGAGGCAGAACATGAAGGTCAGAACTCTGGGGTTATGCCAAGACCGGTCCAGGTGCCTGGAAATCCCTCTTTCTGTCCACTCTAGCTCCCCCACCCTCCCCTATGCCTCACCTACTCCAGACCCTCCCACTCCCACAGCCACTGCAGATTACCATAGTAGGCAATGGCATTGCTCTCGAACACACAGAATCCATCATCACCCTCAAAGGCTGGAACCTGGTAACAAAACAGTCAAACGTAAAATACACAGCAGTTTCTCACTAGTCAAGTCCAGGAGGCTCAACTGTTTTGAACAGAAGTTTTCATATAAGGCTGATATCCCTTGCTAACTAAACTCTTAACACTATCTGAAACTCAAGAACCAAAACTACATGACTAACTTGCTACCCCCTACAATGTGAACTCATATAAGAAACCCCCAAATTTAGATATTATTAGATATTTGTACATAATTCCTCAATGAAATAAGCAAAAGGCAAGAAACCAAGTCCTCTACCGCTGTCTATATTATCCAGAGCATTACCACATACTACTCCATTGGATTGGACTTAGCATGGTTATTTATCTACTTCCGTAAGCCTCTTGGGGCAAGAATTTCACTCACAGCAGATATCTGACCTATTGACATTTGCAGTGAAATTAGTCAAAATCCAGTCTGTCTCCAAGCTTGTGTTTTACAGGAAATCACTGAAAAATTCTGTGCTATTTTCAACTACAAATAAATCACCATTATCTCAAAATAAAAGTTTTAAGTCTCTGAAGTCTAGGAGAAAAAAATAGCATGAAAAGATTCCCATTTAAAGATGGGAGCCATTTTCAGAGTGATGGCTTCTCAGTTATCCTTGGGTTCTCAGGACCAAAGGCCCCTCTTCCGCTTCCCTATCACCTTGCCAGCAGGAAATTTACGGAGAAATTCGGGGGTGCGGTTGGTTTGGCCAAAATGGAAGTGGGGCGGTGCGGAGAGCACGCGGACCTGAGCCCCGCTGTACTGAGCGGCGATGAGGGCCTTGAAGGCCCTCCAGTTTTCAGGATATGTGTACAGGGTCTGTGGGGAAAAGATGGGGAATAAAACATTAATGACTAGAAGGGTCCCCGTCCTAAATGTTTCCAGGGAATGACTTCCCTGAGTAATCCCAATCCGTTTCACTTCACTCCCTCTGGTGAACCAAGTTAGTTCTTCCATGTCTGCCGTCAAGTGTAACCAGAATCCCCTGAAATACCGAGGACAGAACTACACACCGACTGCTAAATAAAGCTTGTTGACAGATTTGACCTTCTCTAAGGACGTCTCTAGAAGCATTCTCTTCCCCTCAAATATATTTCCAAGAAACACAGAACTTCTAGGTCCCTGAGACTCCATCTGCTGACAAATACTCAGCCCTCCCTTCCCAGAGCCCTTGTTCATTCATTCACGGTTCCCGAGTGCCTGACTACTCTACTGCTGAGCCGCTCACCCTTCAGAAGTATCACCCGTGTTTCCAAGACACACATATCGACCAAGACATTTCCGAGCCCACTCCAAAGAGCCACGGGAACCGAATGGCATCTTAACTCGGTCGCCCTAAAAACCCTTTCATTTCTTGTCACGCATTCCATCTCTTCGGTCCTGTCCCGCAGTGAGTTCTCCGGGTTGCCTTCTCCCCTTCTATTAACCTGGCCAGAGAGGTCCAATTGGCCCGACTTTCCTATCTGGAGACTCTTCTCGCTCCCAAACCTCCCCGCTGGACCACCCTTAACCATGGCCAGCCGTACCTGCCCACAAAGACCTTTCTCTTCGCCCTGTCCCTCCTGTTGCCCCACAAAACGGTCGCAAAAGTTTTGCCAACCTGCCCGGATCCCACGTCTCGAGGCGGCAATGAACCCGAACTGCTTTATCAAGCTCCAGACGGCCAGAATCCGGCATCGTTTTCTCCTCTACCCTAGACCCTTCCACCTCTTCGGCCTCCCAGAGCCCTAGCCTCAGTTCCCCTCTGGGGCCTGGAGGCCCTACTCTCGAACAGTACGATCTCTAAACCCCGGATCAGTTCCCGACTCAGCTGCAGAACCCCTGTGATGCCGGCTGAGCCCGCTCGGGCAGAGGATGGCGTCGGATAGGATGACCTGGATCGCCCGAGCCGGCAAACTTACCCCAGCCGCCATGGTGATTCCGCAGAGAAAGGGGGTGGGGCTCTCCGCGCTGCCGCAAAGTAAGCCGTCAGGGAGAGAAGGGAGGGGGGAAGGAGAGAGCCGTGGAGAAACAGCAGCCGGAAAGCGAGGACGGCATAGAAGGCTTACGCACGACAGTTCGGTATCCCGCAGCAGCTGAATGGAAAAAGTGGGTGGGGCCTACTGGCCAGCGCGGAAAAAACTCGCGCCGGCGCAGTGGGGGATGGCCAATCCGAGTCCGTATGTAGAGGTAGACCGCGTGGAGACGCTGAATCCTGGCTGGAAAGCCGCCCCTCTGCAGCTACGTGGCAGAGCTGCCAGCTCGGCATCTCGCAGGGCACCAGAGGCGTTTCCGTTTCCCTCCGGGTCGCCTGGCCCATGGTGACTTGGTAGAGGTCGTACCAGACCCACAACATCGTGGTCGTGTGACACTCATTGATTGGGGTGGCAACTGCGTGGAGATGAAGGGATCCCACGCTCCTCTTGTTACAGCTTTCTAGAGGAGAGATTACATCTAACCCAAGCCCAGGTCTGAAACCCTCAGTAAAAGTGAGGCTTTTTCCATTAAACCACCTTGCAGCTCAGAGGTGCTGTTACTAAGAGGCACTCTTCCGGGACCCGCAACAGCGGAGGGACTGAGGGAGAACACAGCCAAGTCCTGTCACCCTGGAAGGTCTGGCAGTTCAAATGTGGGGTTGCGCTTTACCCATGCTCAGATCTGAACATTTTTTACCCAGTAAGAAGAGAATGGATTTACAACCCTGGACCCAGATTTCAAGCCCGCCACCATTCATAATCTGGGCAGTAATGTAAATGAGAAAGGAAACTTGGTTTTCCTAGGTGCAACTCAAGCCACCCACCCAGCACTCCATCTTTCCAGAACTCAGTACTGAGAGGGTCCAGGTGCCAATCACTTGCCCTGGGCATGAAAGGAAATAGCCTGGGAGACAAACCTATTTTAGGGTGACAAGACAAGGTACCTCTGAGGGTGCACTAAGCACTTAGTGGGCGAAGGAGTATTATCACCAGGTGGAAATAGAGGAAACGAGTGTTCATTAAACTAGCAGCTTTATTGCCTTTCAGGGTTCCCATCTTCACTTAAGCAAATTTCGAAGTGCTTGAGGGAGAAAAACCTGTAAGAAATGATGGAGATCAGGGAACAGGCCTTGAGAATCCTGGAGTGGGGTCACAGTGAGACTCTGGTCAGCCTGGGAGGCGGACGCCAGGAAGGTCAGGAGTGGCTCGGCCTCTGGCCTCTGTTCAGTACTGCTCAGTTCCCGCAGCTCCCGGGTGACCCGAGCCTCAGTTGCCAGCCACTCTGCTCCCAAGCCAGCACCAGCTCCACCTCCTTCCTTGATTTGTTGCTGCAGGCGTCTCCGGGCACGCCGCCGCCCCTGCCACACACGGTGCCACAAGGCGCAGCGCCAGCTCACTGCGAGTGACACCTGCTTCTCGGCCTCGGCCTGAGACCCTTCACAGGCTGCCTCAGGTCCTCTGGGCCCCTGATCGGCCAGCGCTGCGGTGCCTGACTGCCCCTCTTCCCTGGCGGCTAGATGCTTTCCGGTCATCAGGGGCAGCTCCCCCAGCTGCCCAGGGCTCCGCATCACCCAGTCCTGCACCGACTCTCCAACCTCTATGACCATCTCTTCCACGCCATCTTCACCATGCTCCCCTGCACATCCCTGCTGCTCCTCTGGCCCCTCCTCACAGCCTTTTTTCTGTCCATCCAGTTTTGCTCTTTTGCTTTTCCCTCCCTGGGGGGGCTCCCCAGGGCCACCTCCCTCTGACCGCAGTCTCTTGGTTCCCTGCTCTATATGGCACCCTAAGGCTTCCCTTAACACCTGGGCCAGCACAGAGTGAGCTGGGTGAAGGAAGCAGGGGGTAAGGGGATAGGTGTCGCAGAGAGCATGGAGCTAGGGGAGCTGGGCTGCAGAAGGGGAAGCAGCCCCCAGTCCCGACCCCGGGAAGACCGCCGCTGGTACTGGAGGCTTCGACAGTAACTGGCTGCCACTCGGCAACAGTTCTGTAGTCTCCCGGCCACTCGGCTGGTCACGTTGGCTGCCACATTGTGACTCAGGTCAAAGGGGTCCTGGAGATTCATGGGGCCGAGGCGCAGACCCTCCGAGAGATTAGAGGGCAGGCCCCCTGCCACAGGTAGTGCCTGACCCTCCCGCAGGGACAGCAGGGAGCCACGAAGATCCCAACAAGAGACGCAGGAGAAGAACTGGGCCAGCAGGGAACCTGGAGGAAAGAGGAATAGCAGGGAAGAGGGGTCCCTTAGAGGCCAGAACTGAGATCACCCTTGCGCACAGCCATTCCCTGAGCTGGACTTGCCTTTTCCCTCCCAAGTGGCTCAGAGGAGTGCCAGAGCCAGGCTCCTCTGATCCCAATAAACAAGAGGTCAAACCTCTCTCCCCACAGTGCCCCCAGATACTGCCCCTTCCCCCTGCTAGCAGCATAACCTTGGGCAAGCCACTTCATTACTCCAAGGCACAGTTTCTTCATCTGAAAAGTGGCAATAATGATATTATCTAACCCACAAGGCTGCTGTGTGCCAGTAACTGTGTCATTAACACCACTTGTTAATCCTCTCCCAGGCTCCCCACTCACTCAGAGGCTCCTTATTGGTGCTGGGCTCCAGTCTCGAGGCATCTCTGGGGAAACTACAGTCCCAGCCATCAACCTCCACCTGTTCGCCTATGAAAGTAAAAAAGTTGAAGGTCAGCCTGAAAGCAGGAAGATGGGTGGGGGCTTGGGGGGCAGATATGGTAGTGGCAGCAGAGATCTCATTCCCAGGAAGCTCAGTATGTCTAAGGTGAAGAAGAGAGATGAAGGTCAGGAGATAGGGCAGGTGAAGGCCGGGCTGCTGTACCTGCTTCTGGGTGAGCTGGGACACAGTGGGCAACACAGGAGGGTCCCTGGTCTGAAGGAAATAGATCACGAGCAAGGTCAGGGCGTAATTATTGAGAAGTGGGCCACTCCCTGCATAAATAATTAATTCTGGTTAGATCAGAGGCAGTTCTGACCCCCTCCTTGGTAGTTTTCACAACCCCGCTTCCTTCTCTCCCCAAATCCCTGCCTCTGCCCTGACACCAACGCAGCCCCCGGTCTGTCCTGATTCATTCTCACCTGACAGCCCTCGACCCTGAGCCCAGCAGCGCAGTGTGTACACAAGGGGCCGTACTCGCCCATCCAGCTCAGAGCAGAGACTCAGGAAGCGGGAGTTGTGCAGGGCCAGCCTAAGAGAGAGGGGAGACAGGGTGTCAGGGCTCAGGAGCCTGTCACCCCCCAGCTCTCACTCCAGACTTGTGTAATGGCAGCCAGCTGGAAGAAGGCCAAAAGAGGGTTTCCCGAGGTGTTTCTCTGACATGGTCTGGAGAGAGTGTGTACAAAAGAACATCAAATGGGATGTGCCTAGTGAGGCAGTGGGTAAGAATCCGCCTGCCAATGCAGGGGACATGGTTTTAATCCCCGGTCTGGGAAGATTCCACATGCCTCGGAGCAACGAAACCCCTGTGTCACAGCTACTGAGGCCCTCGTGCCCAGAGCCTGTACTCCACAACAAGAAAAGCCCACAAACCACAACAAAGAGTAGCTCCCGCTCACCCCAACTTGAGAAGCCCCTGCAGGCAATGAAGACTCAGTGCAGCCGAAAATAAATAATAATTTAAAAAGTGACTGTTGCTTCTTAAAAAAAAAACACATCAAACGTGTTTGGGAAACACTATATCCTATAAGTGTCTTGGAGAGTCACAGAGCATGTTAATAAGACTGATAAGAACACTTACTATGCAAAGGAAGACAGGAAGGGAGAGAGATGGAGGAAAGAGCAAGTAGGAGAAGAGGGAAGGGAGAAACTGGCCTGTGTTAACTTAGCATTCCCCAAACTTACTCAACCAGGAGCTCTTTCCTAAATCCTTAAAATCAGTGTCCCAAGAAACATACTTTCCAAACATTGAAATGAAAGCCAGACATGATATAAGTGTCAGAAAGAGAGATGGGACTAAGTAAGGACAACCTCAAGCTTCAGCTGGTGCAGGGCGCCCCCGCCCCCCTCCCCAGAGTACCAGCTGGTCTTCCCCCACCACCTCAAAGGTACCGGTTACTGAGGGAGATGTCACCATGGAGACCTGAAGGCCGATGGCAGAACTTGACCACAGGGCGCCGGGCAGAGGGCACAGTTTGGACTCGGTACACTCCAGGAACACAGCCCCGAAGGATGGATCCCACCAACTCCAGCATGGCTCCCCCTTCTGCTTTCTCCCCCTTCAGGGCCTCTGCCAGTTCCACCGCCTTCCCCAGGTCCCCCTCTCCCTGGTCTTCCTGCAGCGGCGAGGCTGGAGGCAGGGACTGGGGAGAGGCGAGGGTCTCAGAGGCCAAAGCAGAGTCTGGAGTCTGAGGTGCCAGTGAGGAGGAAGGGGCTTCAAAGTCCAGGGCTTCCGAATCTTGAGGAGAAGCTGGAGGTTGTGAGTCTGGAGGGGAGGCTGGGGTGCAGGCCAGGGCTTGAGGATCCAGTGGGGATGCCAGAGCTGAGTCCAAGGAGGGAGATTCTGGAGCCTTTGGGCCTGGCTGTGGATGGAAATGGGCTGGGTAACTGTCTCTCCTGCTGCCCCCTAACTGGGGAACAGTCCATCTCTAAGATATATCTATTACAATTTATTATGGGCTGGGCCCTATTCTAAAGGCTTTATAAAAGTACTAACTCTTTTAATCCTTACAAGCCTTTTTTAAAATTAACCTTTTAATGCCATAAATAAACAGTCTACATTTTACAAAAATATTAGAGTCAGGAAAAGCAAAAAAAGGTAGAGGAACTATTTCAGATTGAATAAGACTAAAGGAGGAATTCTCTGGTGGTCCAGTGGTTAGGACTCTGCACTTCCACTGCGTGGGGCACAGGTTTGATTCCTGGTCAGGGAATGAAGATCCTGCAAGTTGCATGGTACAGTGAAAAAAAAGACAAAAACAACCTTTTGCGGGGAAGAGATATATGGGAATTCTATACTTTCTGCTCAATTTTGCTATGAATCTAAAATAGTTCTAAAAAATAGTTTATTTAAAAAATAATAACCCTTTCCTACTCCCAAAGCAGAAACTGTACATTAGATGTTACAAAACACAGGTAAGCAAAAACATAATCCATTGTTGTATGGCACTTCATATATATATATACATATATATATATATATGTATATATATATATATATGTATCTTCCAGTAAGATATCACATGTGCCATTTTGAAATTTTTTTCCCTGTTACAAATGTCACCTATTCCATGTTGGTTCATTTTATCCTATCCAATCACATCCACATTTCTCCAATCATAATAACCCTTTCAGGCAGGTCCTATTATCCCCATTTTACAGATAGGAACTAAGGCATGAGAGGTCAAGGGCTCGTCCAGTGTCACACGACCATTCCCACTAACTCTTCACAGCTGCCTCCACGGTCACATACCTGGGGCTCGTCCAAGTCCCCCAGATCCAGGAAGAGGTCGAGATCACAGCCATGGACGTCAAAGCTGTTTATGGAGGAGCCAAAAGGATGGACCACACAGCCTGGGTGCCCAGAAGAGAATAAAGGTCAAGAGACACTGCAGGGAGTAAGTGGTAGAAAAACATCAAGTGGCACAAAGATGGAAAAGCAAGCGAGTGAACACCACTAGCTGAGGGAGGCTGGGGATGCAGACACAGAGGGCTCAGACAGAGCGGGGCAGTGACTCACCAGGGAAGAACTCTGTGAAGACTTCCTGCATTAGGGCCACCACAAGGCTCCGAAGCTGCCGCTCAGCCTCGGAGAGCTCCCTCAGCCCCACGAGCTTCACCATTTGTGCTTCCACGTCCGGGGCCTCGGCGAGTGCTTTGATCAGCTGGTGACTGTCGGGGGCCACTCTTTTGGGGGACCTGGAGGCTGGGCTCTGGAACTCTTTCTGCTCCCGTGGCCGGACCCTCAGGCGATGTCCTCCCAGGCTGTGCTGGGGCTGTGACAGAACAGCTTCCCGGGTGGCCAGGTCCCCCATCTCCACAATGGCAAACACTCCCTGTCAAACCACAACAGGGACAATGATGACAGCCTGGAACCAAGAGTCCAAACACACGGTCTAACAGTAGGCAAGAATCTTCAAGATGGGGACCACCCTATAAACTTGCTTCCTGTTTCCATACCATCAGGGAACATATTAATTTATTTTTTAGCTGTGACATAAGGCTTATGGAATCTTAATTCCCCAACCAGGGACTGAACCTTTGCCCTCGGCAGTGAAAGTGCAGAGTTCAAACTACTGGACCACCAGGGAATTCCTGCTGGGAAACATATTTAGAAAAGCAATTATCTCTCTCATTCAAATTGCACACATTTTATTCTCACCCAAGCCTGCTTCTGAGAAACTTCATTTTACTTATTTGATCAAACCCCAGTCATCCCAGTGACATTTCACTGGTTACACTAAACTCACCCCCTAACTTTTCCTGCTTTAATTCGATTATTTTAATATTAAGAATCCACGTAATGATCACTGTGTTAAGTGTAAACATAAACACACAAACCCTGTTTTTTTTTTTAAGTCCATATTCTTTTAACATTAATTTATGAATTTGGCTGCACTGGGTCTTATTTATGGTATGTGGAACCTAGTCTTTTGACTTGGGATTGAACCCAAGCCCTCTGCATTGGAGCACAGTCTTAGCCACTGGACCACCACGGAAGTTCCCATTCCGTATTCTTTTACATTCTCTTCAGTGGTAAAGTTAGAACCTCATTCTGCTTATAAAAAGGAGCCCTCTACAGTAATTAAGACAGTGTGGTACTGTGACAAAGCTTTAGCTAGACTCACTAAGAAAAAAAGAGCAAAGGCTCTGATAAATAAAATCAGAAAAGAAAGAAGAGAAATAACAGTGGATACCACAGAAATACAAAAGGTGATATGAATATGAACACCCATACACCAACAAACTGGACAACCTAGAGAAAGGGACATAGTCTTAGAATCACACAACTTTCCAAGATTGAATCAGGAAGAAATGGAAAATCTGAATAGACTGATCATTAGTACAGAGACTGAAACAGTAATCAAAAAGTTTCCCAAAAAACAAAAGTCTAGGATTATCAAAAATTTAACACCTATCCTTCTCAATATAATAAGTCACTTAGTCGTGTCTGACTCTTTGTGACCCCATGGACTGTAACCTACTAGGCTTCTCCGTTCATGGGATTCTCCAGGCAAGAATACTGGAATGGATTGCCATTTCCTTCTCCAGGGGATCTTCCCGACCCAGGGATCGAACCTGGGTCTCCCGCACTGGAGGCAGACGCTTTAACCTCTGAGCCACCAGGGAAGCCCCAGAGAACACTTTCTAACTTATTTTTACAAAGTCAATGTCACCAATATAAAAACCAGACAGAGACAATACAAAAAAAAGAAAACTACAGGCCATTATCTCTGGGGAACACAGATGCAAAAATCCTCAAAACAGTACTAACAAATCCAAAACAATAATACATTAAAAGGATCATAAACCACAATCAAGTAGGGTTTATTTCAGGGATGAAGGGATGGTTTAACATCCATGAATCAATCAACATGACACATTCTTTAACAAACTGAAGGATAAAAATATGATCAATATGATCATCTCAATAGATGCAGAAGAAAGCATGTGTCAAGATTCAGCATTCATTTATGATCAAAATTCAATAAAACAGGCATAGAAGGAATGTACCTCAACATAATAAAAGTCGTATATGACAAACCCACAGTTAACATCATTCTCAATAGTAAAAAATTGAGAAAATTCCTTTAAAATCAGGAGCAAGGATGTTCATTCTCACCACTCTTATTTAGCACAGTCCCCGCCAGAACAACTAGGCAAGAAAAATAAATGAAGGGCATCAGATTGGGAAGGAAAAGCAAAATTATCACTGCTTTCAGCTGACATGACCTTAACACCCTAAAGCGCTTCCCTGGTGGCTCAATAGTAAAGATCCACCTGCCGATGCAGGGGACATACGTTGTTCTGGGAAGATTTCACAGGCCATGGAGCAACTAAGTCTGTGTATCACACCTAGTGAGCCTGTGTGCTGCAACTACTGAGGCCCGTGCAGCTCCAGCCTGTGCTCCCTAACAAGAGAAGCCACTGCAATGAGAAGCCCGTGCACTGCAATGAAGACCTAGCTCAGCCAAAAATAAAATAAAGTTCTTTAAAAAATCAGCTAAGTTTTCCCACATTCACTGTGTACCAGACTCTCAGCCAAGTGTTATATATGAATATCTATGTAGTAGGTACTAAGGCTTCCCTGGTGGCTCAGCAGTAAAGAATCTACTTCCAATGCAGAAGATGCAGGAGATGAGGGTTCGATCCCTGGGCTGGGAAGATCCCCTGGGGGAGAGCATGGTAACCCACTTCACTGTTCTTTCCTGGAGACTCTCATAGACAGAGGAGTTTGGCAGGCTACAGTCTATTGGATCACGAGTCAGACACAACTGAGGCAACTGAGCATGCATGCCCAGTAGGAACTATTATTATCTCCATTTTATATCCGAGGAGACATGAATAGCAAGGTTAAGTAACTTGCCCAAGATCTTAGTTCCCTGACAGGGAAGCCTAGTGCAAAATTAGCAATTAACAAATATTTGGCAAATGAAAGACTGATAGAATAAATAAATGACCAACAAGGTCCCCAGTGACTAACTCTGACAAACTGATAAAATCCCAGCAGGGGTAGGGGGTCGAGGGTGAGAGACACAAAGCTGGACTAGCCCCCAAGTACTGCAGTGCCCAGCAAGGGCAAGTCACACTAGGAATGAGCAGAAACAGTCTGCCGGTTTCTCTCCCTCGTTTCTTTTGGTGTGCAGCACACGTGACTCATGCTTTATCCACAGTCATTCACTCTACCTTGTCCTTGTCCATGACAACACTGGCCACAGGTCCAAACGCCTGGAAGTACTCAGAGAGTTGAGTAGAATCCACATCCCGGGGAAAGCCACTGACAAACACGCTTCGAAGCCCCTGGGCCTTTCGAGTAGCTCGTAGTTCCACCAGGTGCCGGTGCTTCCGGCCTCCCAGGTGGGCATCAAGGCTGGGTACTGCAAAGACAAGCGTGAGACAAAAGCATCTGAATCGCGCTTCAGTGTACCTACTCTGACTTTGTTCTCTGCATACCTAGATCCTAGTGATTCTTCCAAGCCGCTGGAAATGTGATTTTTGAATAACAAAGTCCTGGCTCCTTTCAGCTTCCTCTCTTGTCCCTTTGTCTGTACAGTGCATTCTAAGTGGTCCCCAGGAGAACTGGCTGTACACAAGTATTTCTTAAACCACCTATAAGTGCCAGATAGAGCAACACCTGCACACTGTGAAGAAACTAACAGGTAACTTATCTAGGTCATATATCAGTTCAGTTCAGCTGCTCAGTCGTGTCCAACTCTTTGCAGCACCATGGATTGCAGCACGCCAGGCTTCCCTGTCCATCACCAACTCCTGGAGCTTGCTCAAACTCACGTCCATCGAGTCAGTAATGCCATCCAACTATCTTATCCTCTGTCATCCCCTTCTCCTCCTGACTTCAATACATAGATGAAATAAATAAATCAGGACCCTACACTATCTCCAGCTTATCATTTCTGAGTATAATACAGAGATTCCAAGGGCAGAATCAAAAGTCACACTACCAAGAAACAAATCCTAGCTCTATCAAGCTGTATGAAATCTTGGGCAAGTAACTTAACCTCGCTATTCATGTCTCCTCAGGTATGAAATGCAGATATTAATGCTTCCTACCACATAGATACTATTCACACATAGCACTTGGCCCGAGTCTGGGACATGATGAATGTGGGGAAACTTAGCTTATTTTTAAATTTTCTATTGCACTTTGAGTCAGCTGTTTGACATCACCAAGTGTTATGTGGGGCCAGAGAAGACTATCCTGGATTTCTGGCTTGCCTTACTGGACAATGGTAGGGCATTTTTCATTCACAATGAAAAAGAAAATCGAAAGATCATGTTTAGGTGAGATGATGATTCCAGACTTCAGAAGTGGAAGCTGAGGTTTCACTGGGCCTCTTGCACTGTCATAAAAGGACGTGGTCTCCTTTTCCAAACCCACCTTCCAAATATGCATACCACGCTACTTCATCTCTGCCTTTGGGGAGCTCCTCTTGTAGGGCTTCTTTCCCTACCACCTTCTCTGTGGTCCTGCAGCTTTCCAAACAGAGGGTATTGAAAATCATTTCCATCTCTAGATCGTGAGCTTCTTCATCTTCCTAAATTCCCTCTCCCCGCCCTAGAGCTGGATGTCCAATACCTGAGATTAAAGAGGGGATAAAATAACGAAATTTCCGTCCTAGAGATTTCAGATACCGGGACGTTGGGGTGTAAGGTGCTGGGACTCTCTCCACTTCGTAATCCCCCCGGACGGCGGAGAGAAAACGGAAGTGAGACCTTACCAACAGACTTGGCAAGAACTATGACCTGTAGCCCTAATCTTCACTAGGACCCAAAAACGAAACCGCCCCCCGAGTAGCCACCGCTTACGGTTGGCTGTAGTGATGTGACAGAGGCAGCAGCGGAAACCCCCACGAGGCAGCGGCTCGATATCGGAATCCACTGCAGCCATCGCGACTCTCCGGTACTAACAAAATGCAACCACCTCAGCCACGACCGGAACTCCCTCCTACAAATGGCAGCGCTCTCAGAAGCAACTTCCGCCGGCCCAATAGGAAGTGACGTACCGTCGGCCAATCGCGCGGTACACTCGTGCTAAAACTGAGCTCTTTCGGCTCAGGGTTCCGTCTCCTGCCGGAGTTAGGTCTCTACCCGCGTTTGGAAACCTGTCCATGATGCTTATCTGCATGCGGTAAGCCAATTGGTGTGCTCTGAGCGGCTGAGACGTTGATTGGCCCCAAAACTATGAATATTCACAAGGCAGCCACACGGTCTGAGCCGGGTTTCTTGCCCGGCCCCCCTCCTTTACAGCCAGTGGGTTCCTTGCTGGATGACCTAGGGCAGGCTGTGCCCTCCTTCGCGGGGCAGTAGAGACCCGTGGGGCTGTATCCTCAACCCCGTATTTACCTGGTAGATAAAGGCGGCTCCTTCACGAAGCCGGGGCTGTTCCTAGTCTCCAAACCTCTTGTGGACTCATCCTCTTCCCTCTGCCGTCGGTCCTTTCTCAGAATGGTGTTCTGCGCCTTGGGGAGCTCTCCACCCCACCCCCCACCCCCCGCGCACCTTTAGAACTCCACGGGCCCACAGCCAGATGGCCTTTCTTCTTTGATAGCTGTCTGCGTGGAGTATTCACCAGATGCCAGAGCCTCCCGCCCATTTAAAGGAGTGAGCGGAAACTGCTGTAATGGCAACTGTGTAAAAACATTGGAGGGTGCTGGTACCACCGCAGACCGTTGTAGTGGTCATTCCTCCCAGAGTTGTTGGCTTAGGCCAGCTTCGAAGAGAGCAAGGGAGCTGAGGAGGCCCCAGGGACAGGGACCACGAGATAAGAGGGGTCTGTCAGCTGAGCTGAGCAGCTCTTACTGTGTTGATCAACCCACAGCATCAGGCTGTGAAGAGCAGCGGACCTGAGTCAGGTGTCTCAAACTAAACTCAGAACAAACTAAACTCTAACTCAGCAGTGGTAAGTCTGCTGCTTAGGCCTTTCCCCATCTCTAAAGAAAGTGCTCAAGGAGCACACAGTAAGCTTAACTTCTCTCTGCTAAGGTGCTCCTCTCATTGGAACCAGCTCGTGTCTGTCTCCCAAACCCCAAAAGGCAGGATCATAAGGGGGACCTCAGTATCAAGGCAACTGCTGAGGCTGGCTGTGAGGATCCTTGAAATAGCAGAAAAGTAGGTGGCATGATCCTACAGTACCCTCCAAAGTGGACTACATCCCACTCTGGCCTCTAGCAACTCCCAGAATCCCTTCAGTAAAAAGAAGAGGGGAGTAAGAGTTGGGAAATAAAGAAACTAGACACACACACACCCTCCCTCCTATAGATTCCACTAGTCAGCTTTGAGAACCAGCACATCCCAACTGTTGAATGAAGCTGGGCCAAGATGGTGCTTGGGCTGCAGTACCGTAGGGAGCTGGAGAGCAGTCCGGACTCCACAGGAAAGCACAGTAAGAGCAAGCCACCTGTCCAGGCCACACAGCACGTAAAGTTCCCAGAGCAAGCCCCATCTGCACCTTCTCTATTGTGCTTTGTCCTTTATTTTCCCAATCCAAGACATACACCCCAACACACACACACACACACACCCTCCTATAGGAGCCACCAGACACACAAACACCCCCTCCTGTAGAAGCTATCACACACGCACAGCAGAGAATGGCTGAGCCAGGAGGAGCTGAAGAAAACAGCTTTTATTTGTTACTGTAAGAACCAATTACAGAATCCGAGGTTAAAAAAACAGACAAAAGGTCTTTATTTCTGAGAACTGGCGTATAAAAGGCAGAGGGGACAAGGGGAGGGAAGAAAAGAGCGAGCATAGGCTGGGATTGATACCAGCTTAGGGGCCTCAAACTCCAATCAGAAAGTCCGGACACCGGACGGCAAGAGAAACCCCCAATTAGGAAAAAAAAAAAAAAAAGACATGGCAGTCATGGCAGTGCACGCCCCCCTCCCCAACCAGATACCATCACCTGATATCTGTTTACTCGTCCCCTCCCCCATCCCTTCACAAAGGGAGGCAAAATTTTTAAAAAATTAAAAAACCCTCCCCCCAAACTGTCCAAGACAACTGTGGGTCCTACCCCCCAAAACAGGCTAGGTTCCCACAGTGAGCCAAGATCCTGCAGTCTGCCCTCCACCACCAGGCATGGAGAGGCATTAGAAGGGGACAAGCCTCCAAGTGCTAACACCAGAGGGCGCCTGGCCCCTCCAAGGACACACTCATTTGCTCCCTCCCTCCTTCACTCCTCATTCCCTTTGATACTAGAGGGAAGGGAGGCTAGGTGCCCTGTGCACCCACCCTCTAGCTTTCAGCCCACCTCCCTTCCCCACAGATGCTCAATCTTCCAGGACAATGGGCTCATTAGTGCTGGCAGGATGTGACGATGGAGGAAGAGGGACTGGGGGCCGCACTGCCATCAGCGGTGGCTTCACCTTCAAGGGCAAATTGGGTCTGCGGGCAGCTCTCCGCATTTCCAGGTGGGTCAGAGCCTTCCGCAGGGCTCTGGCCAGCAAGAGAAGAGGCAGCAAAAAAACCAAAGACCGTCAAGGGGAAGCTCCACATTCCACTACAATGCCGCCTTCCAGCCCATCTTTTCCCAGCATCCCACCCCCGCAACCCAGTCTCGAAGAGCTGCACTTGCTCAGATCCTCCTATTTCCTTTCCCATACCCACCCATCTGGGTTGTTGACCTCTTGGCCCCTCCCATGGCAGGTCCCTACCTGGTATCTTTTGTGGCCACAAACACCACAGGATTAGGTGCATCAGCTGGGTTGAGTTTCTGACGCTTAGCTGCTGGCTGTGAGCTTGAGCGAATCCCTGAGGCCAGAGGCCTTCCATTGGCAGAAAAAGGAACTCCTGCCATCTGGAAAAAGGTGGGGCAACACAATGAGAGAGGGGACTCCCAAACACCTATCAGATATAAAAGCCCACTCAACTCCACTTGGCCCACTCACAGTCTCATAGGCCCGTTTCACCATGATGCCCCCCAGTCCCCGGTTCTGAGTCAGCTGATTTCTGTTGATCGGTGTCTTGGTACCCCGAGGTGTTTTTGGTTTCAGAGGTGCCTGGGCCACTGTCAGAAAAAACATTAAACCTTAGAGAACGTTCACACTTTCTCTATGAATATCCGAAAGTAGTGATGGGAGAGGGGTCTGACAAGTAATTAGCAGTACTTCGAAAGTCACATATGAACATGTTCTTATCAATCAGTATGTAATTATACTGGATAGCTTATAAGAACAACATTTTTATCCTACAAAAGTACAGTTAAGACTAAACCTCTTTGGACTCAGTGAGAAAGAAAAAGGCAGAGGAAGAGAAGGGTCTTGATAATAAAAGCCAGATACCACCTAGCGGCTCCCCAACCTAAACCCACCCTGAGTCATCTAGCTCCCCATCCCTTACCCAGATCTTTGACGATAGCTGCCAGGGGCAGCCGCACCAGAGGGTGAATCTTCAGTGGAGTCTTGGCAGCCTTAGGAAGTCGAATGGAGCCTGGAGAACAAAGATGAAAGCTTCTGAAGGTGCGTCACTATTCAGGTCTCTTCGGGGGCCAGGAGCCATGTCTTTTTGTTTTGGTCACACTGTGCAACATGCAGGATCTTAGTTCCCTAACCAGGAAGTGAACCTGCACCCCCTGCATTGGGAGCGTGGAGTCTTAAGCCCTGCACTACCAGGGAAGTCCCAAGGAACCATGTCTAATCCGTAACAAGTCCTTGCGGCCTACTACCCCTGTGTCGTTAAACACCCAGAGAAAACCCTGGCCTCTGGCCACAGCAACCCACACCTGCCACCAGCCCAGCACTCCTGCCCTTACACTCTGCCTTGATGGCATTGGCATTGATAGGGGCGTAGGGTCGTCGGGCAGCCCTCCTCGGCTGTAACAAGTCCCTGCACATGCGTCTGGCAAGACGGGTCAGCTTCGTGGTCTGGAGCAGGAATGTTTGCCTGTTCTTAGCCAGCAGCTTGGCCCGGTTGGCGCTGGTTGTATAGGGGGAGAGACCTTGGGCTTCTGGTCTGGACAAATGACCCCTCGAGTGTGGCTCCTGGAAGGACATAGGATAAAGGGAGAACAGTCAGTCACCAAGGCTCTCTGCTTCCACTGTTAGCAGAGGATTTATTCCCGCCTGATTTCTCTGTTGCTGTCCTGACCACCTGACTCCCCAACCATTACAAGTCCCACCCCTGCCGCCCACAGTCAAGCCATCACCTTACTGGAGCTGGGTGTCCTGGCCTTCGCCTAAAGCTCACATCAATTAGCTTACTGCTCTCCCCAGCCTGCTCCTCATCCATCCTTACTGTGGTGCCCCGAGCAGCCCCCTCAAGCTGAGTTGGGGTCTTCAGTCCCCCGTACTTCTTCCAGTAGATCCAACAGGAAGCACAGAGGCGGCACTGCATGTTGGGTGGGCCCCAGGCGTACCACTGCGCAGACTGTGTGGCTGTGGGAGCATGGAGCGGAGGGAACAGTCAGGAGGTAAATGCCACTTGAGCCTCTCAGGCAAACACCCCACTCACCCCCAGCACCCCTTATCCCTCTCTGGAACTCACTGTGGCAACTCTCACAAGTCAGGCCCTTTTGGAATCCAGCCCCATTCATGCCAGGTTTGGAGCCCACAGAGATTATCTGGTTAGGGTTTGGTTTGGTGCTGATGGGAGAGAAATCAGAAACTGGTCAAGTAAAGACTTCCACTTTGTCCCCATAATTAATATGCCCCTGTCTCCTGTGCACCCCCATCACTTAGAAAAGCACAGGCTAGGGCAGAGAGAGGAAACACCCCCTACCCATCATACTTACTAGGTAGGGATGTAGACTTGTTTTAGTTTGCTGTCTGCTTCAGCAGCTTTCAATCTTTTCTGCAGGAAGGAGAAAAAGAAAAAAGGATCAGAGCATCTCAGTGGGGTGGGGGGTGGGGTGTCATCAACTTCAAAAGCAGAGGTGAGCAGGGGGCCTCTGGTCCAGCCTCCCCAGCCCAGACCTTACCTGTTGAATATATCGGTCTGTGGTTTTCCACATGTAATAAAACTGAACTATGCTGGCCAGTGACTTCCAGGGTAGCTGAAGAGACGGAGAGAAGAAGGGTAAGCTGGGATCTGGCCCCAGAGCCTCGTTCCCTTATCTGCCACCTCTTCCACCTCCTCCTAGCTCCAGCCACTTACAAAGTCCTGGCGAATATCATTGAAATCCTTCCCATACTTCTCCAGGGCCTCTTCAAACAGCATGGCCTCTGAGGCTGACCATTCTTCCATCTCATCTCGACACAACACTGGCCCGCCCTGGGGCACCAGGGTTGACATGGCCTTAGCCAGGTCATAGCCGTTCCTCTGCAACGTATCCATTGCGTGAAACTACAGGAAAGGTGGGAAGCGATTCTGATGACCTGAAACTCTCAGCACCACTCCCCTGCTGCTCTTTAAGTACTCCCCCCACCTCAGAGATAACCTCCTCCCTGCAGAGTCCCGAGGCTCTGCAGGTCCCCGCAAAACACAGCCTACCCAACTACCCACCAACATTTGCTTACCAGGGTGATATCTCGGGAGGCAGCGGCTGCACTCATGTGCAGGCTTGGCTGCCGAATGGAGCTGCTGCAATCTAGGGCTCTTGCAAAGGTCCCCACAGCTCTAAAGGAGAGAGTGAGAAGTCAGGGAAAGAAGAAAGTTCGAGTGGGCTGAGGAATCAAGCCAGATGAGGCGGGTGGCAGGGAGATGTGTATAAGAGACAGGTCAGGGCCACTGTGGCTTGCATGCACTTATTTAGAAGGTGGAGAGGAGGGGCTCGTGTGCGGGAGATGCCGCACAGAAGAAATGAGCTCACCCAGGGTTTTCTGACCTCTCTCCTGTAGGGGGAAATGCAGTGTGACCCTCTTGAATGAGACAGATATCCTGAGCCAGTACCTGGAAAAGGAGGACCCGCAAAACACAGCCTACCCAACTACCCACCAACATTTGCTTACCAGGGTGATATCTCGGGAGGCAGCGGCTGCACTCATGTGCAGGCTTGGCTGCCGAATGGAGCTGCTGCAATCTAGGGCTCTTGCAAAGGTCCCCACAGCTCTAAAGGAGAGAGTGAGAAGTCAGGGAAAGAAGAAAGTTCGAGTGGGCTGAGGAATCAAGCCAGATGAGGCGGGTGGCAGGGGGAGGGTGTGCGGGGGCGGAGGACAACACTCAGGCCAAAAATAATTAAAGTCCATCTCTTAAGAACATGACTCAGAACTATGCACACCGCCCACAGCCCATCTTCCCCATCCACCCACCCCTCACCGGGCCACCACGAGAAACTGATCAATCTGCCGGTCTGTGAGAGGGTTGTCTGGATCCCAGACTTTCATCTCCATCTTCTGTTGGTTCCGATTATCAGATTCTCCTGGGGAGTGGAGAAATGGTTATCATCCAGGAGAAAAATAGGTGCCTTGACACAGGAACACCTCATCTCCTCCTTGGATTCTATTAGCCACTTTAACTCAGACTGCTCTTCCCACTGTGCCCATCTGCCCCCTTCAGGTTCCTAAGGTCCCATTCTGCCCGGCCCGTTAACACAGAGCCACGCAGACTGCGCACCACACAAAGCCAAGGCCCACCACTCAGAGACTTTGATCTTAAGATAGCCCAGTGGTCATAACCCAGTCTCTCCTGCTGCATACCCTCTGCCAGGCGATCTGGGATCTCAGCTTGGTATTTGCAACCAACTCGGATCTCTCCCTGATCAGCTAGAAGTGTCTTCTGCATAGGGTCAAACACCAGTGAGTAAAAAAAGCAGTCCTGGAGACAAAAAGAGAGAAAGTAAGCTGGGCAGCAGTCCTCATAGGCAGGGGACACGGGGGTTATCCGGAGTTCCCAAGGCAGGCAGCCTGCCAACCTGTACCTCAGCCCAGTCAGACTTTCTTCCTGCCTTTTGGGGCAATACCCACTTCCCTCCCTCTCCTCCCAACACT
Source organism: Madoqua kirkii (assembly GCA_006408675.1). Classification (NCBI taxonomy): domain Eukaryota; kingdom Metazoa; phylum Chordata; class Mammalia; order Artiodactyla; family Bovidae; genus Madoqua; species Madoqua kirkii. Next base: position 98,109 of record SJYC01132686.1, read on the forward strand.
TCTTTCTCACCTCCTTTTCCAGGTACTGGCTCAGGATATCTGTCTCATTCAAGAGGGTCACACTGCATTTCCCCCTACAGGAGAGAGGTCAGAAAACCCTGGGTGAGCTCATTTCTTCTGTGCGGCATCTCCCGCACACGAGCCCCTCCTCTCCACCTTCTAAATAAGTGCATGCAAGCCACAGTGGCCCTGACTGCCCCATACCTTATGTGGGTGGCTGGCAATGATTCGAACTGCCGAGAAAGAAAAAGTTCTCGGTGCTTCAGTTGATGTCGCTGCTGTTCTGACACCCCTGGCTGCTTCGATTCCTCCTCAAACTCCCCTGGGAGATTTAGGAGGAAGAAAGCAAGTCAGAAACTAATTCAGAAAGAAGCCACCTTAAAAACTCCAACCCAGGGAAAATATTTAATGTTTTCCTCACATTCCTCAAGGACCTGCCTTCCATATCCTCACCACACCACCCTTACCTCTCAGCCCTCCCCTGTCACCATCACAGGTGCTCCCAACTCTTCATCACTAATGAGGGCTCTTAGGGAAGAGCTGCTCAGGGTACAAGAGCTTCCCAGGTGGCTCATGGGTAAAGAATCTGCCTGCCAATCAATGCAGGAGATGGGGTTGGATCCCTGGGTGGGGAAGATACCTTGGAGAAAGAAATGGCAACCTGCTCCCAGTAGTCTTGCTTGGGAAATCCCATACCAGAGAAGCTGGCAAGCTATGTTCATGGGGTCACAGAGTCAGACACAACTGGCACACACACACGCTGAGAGTACAAAGGCTGCCACAGAAACACACAGCAAACCCAGGTGCCAATGCTCAGACACCACTCATATGGCACAAATCTGCCCACACCAGGCCCAGCAAGAGTATCGCATTTGGCTCTTTCTTGCTAAACTAACCTGGGGTCCAGAAATTCAGTGCCGATAAATAAATAAAAGCATCACACAAAACTATGTTTACCAGTCCCTCTGCAAATTCCAGGAGACTGCTCTTAAACATCACATGCAACCCTAACTCCCTTGTTTTCTACTTGCTAATAATAGTTTGTTTTGGGGGCTTTCAAGGACAGTACCTCTCAAGCCAGTGCCAACACCTTCCTCCTCAAGGAGCTGCAACTTGCCCTTAAACCTTAGTGGAAAGGGTTAACTTGGTTGGGTGCCACCAAACAGGGAGGGGGCAGATTTCTACTTGCTAATAATAGTTTGTTTTGGGGGCTTTCAAGGACAGTACCTCTCAAGCCAGTGCCAACACCTTCCTCCTCAAGGAGCTGCAACTTGCCCTTAAACCTTAGTGGAAAGGGTTAACTTGGTTGGGTGCCAACCAAACAGGGAGGGGGCAGAAGAGCCACAGGCCCAGGCTCATTGGTGCATTGTTCCCAACCTCAAGGAGAAGGGGGGGCAGGGGTGTGCAGTAGGCTCCACCCCTTGCCTGTGTGCTCCGGAAACCCTGTGCTAAGGCAAGGGGGACCACACCCCCCACAGCCTTTCCGATTGGACAAGACCAAGGTCAGCCCCTGCCAGACAGGGTTGGAAACCCCAGAGAGCCAGAGAACTTGGTCGGCCCAGGTCCTCGTTAACCCCTTCACGCCCAATGCTCAAAGAAGCCCAAAATAAGGAAAATAATTTAGAAAGGAAGAACAAGAGAAAGGGGAAAGAAAGCCAAAACAGGAAAGGAAAAAGAAACTAAAAAAAAAACAGAGGGCTGTGTATCTAAAAAGATGAAAGCATCAGGAGAAACAGGACAGGGTGAAAGGAAAAGGGAAAGATGTAAAATGGAGACCAGGGCTAGGTGAGAGAAGCTAGGCTAGGTGAGAATAGAGAAAAAGCGCCAAGAAAATGTTCCTGGCTTCCTATTTTCTCCCATCAATGCAGCCTTACCACCTCACGATCACAGCAAAAACCTGCTTTCCCATTATGCAGGCTTCTCAGTACAGTCTCTTCTCTTCACCTGACCTTCGCAGTCACCACCTATCATGCCAACATAACCGAAACTGTCCCCCTAGAGATCTGCTTCTCTAAAGTGCTTCCTCATCCCCGATTTAAATACTATCATCTCTTTTACTTACACCATTCACAAAGGCAGATTCACAAATACACACTCACACACAAGCCAAATTCTGGCTTTCCTTATCATGGCCTCTCCACCTTGCTTCTAACCCAACATGTAAAAACAGGCCTCCCTATGCAGACCAGGCACTTCCCACCCCCAAACTCACAGCCCTGCCTTGGGCATGCTACAAGAGAACACCTGCAGGGACATGCCCAAGCTTCAGATCACGGGCAGGGGGAGACAGGGAAACCGGGCGTGGGGTCAAAGACACTCACTGGCATTACTATCAGCCAGGCTGTTGAGGCTACTCGAAATGTCCCTTCGCCGGAAAAGGCACACAACCTTTGCCTCCACGTTTCCATTTGCAGTCTAAGGAGAGAAAAAACGGTGGTGAAAACTAATCATTTGAAAGTGGAAATGCATAAAGAAGACACTAACATCAGTGAACAAGTTTCTAAAGGATGTAAGAAAAACTCAAATTATGAATCAAGAGATTCACATTTAAAGACAGACTTCCAAGGAATCCCTTTCCTCAGCCCCCCATAAAACAATAGTAAAGTTTCCACTAAGCTCTTAACAGCCCTTCCTGAATGCGTGGAAGAAATGAATGAATGAATATGCATGGGTACTTAGGACAAGGTTTGTGTTATCTCTGTCTCTCATTCACCTGAAGTTACAGATCTCCGAAAGAAGAGGGAGGTTGCTGGGTAGGGGGGGGGAGTGGCGGGCCTCTGCTCTACTCACCTTGTTGAGCTCTTCAACCTTCTAACCAGGTAAGGATTGCTGGAGGAGTTCTCAAAATAGACGTAATCTGTAGGAGGGGGTGGGGAAGAACCGGGAAGATCAGAGGGGAGTAGATGGGAGAGTCCAGCACCAGAGTGGGAGGAGCGAAAGGAGGCCTGAGTAGACCAAAAGGAGATAAGGGTCTAGGTAGAGAAGACACTGAAATGTGGAAGTGTACAGACTAGCAGAAAATAATGGAGGGACGTCCCACCCTCCAACTTAAATCACCCAGTTCTTAAATCAGATGCTCCGCTCAAAAGTGAGCCTTAAGGAGAAGACAAGAGAAGCAGGAGGTTCCCCTGCTCAGCAGTCCCCACAACTCAGCGATGGAGTTGCATCCCGGTCTCGTTCAGGAGAGCAATTGTTCACCCCTGTACAGGGCCCCCACCTTTGCGAACCGAGGCGCACAATAACGCCTGGGAAGAGGAAATCTCCCGGCCGCTCCCCCGTTAGTGGCCAAGCCCCGGCCCTTCGCGCCCCCTGCCTGCCCTGTCAGCCCCTTTGGAACCACTTTCGCAAGCCCACTCGACGAGCCTGGCGGCCCAGACGCTGCCCTGAGAGTGCTGTCGGGCCGCCCGCAGCCTCCTCGAGCGTCTCGGAGCCCGGGCGCGTCGCGATCCCCGCGCCCTCGCTCCCCATGCTCCCGGTTCCGGTTCCGGTCCGCGCTCTGGACCACGCCGCCCCAGACGCGGTTCCCCGCGCCGCTGGGTGGCGAGCCTCTCCCGCCCCGAATCCCGAAGCTCCTAATGCCCGGTACTCACCCCCAACTCGGTACATGTTGGCCGCCATGGCCGTTCCCGCCGCCGCCTCCGGCCGCACAAAGAGGTCCGGAAGGCTCCCGAGGGCAGGACTCGAAGCGAAGCCCTGAGCGCGGGGCCGGCGCTTCGCAGCAGTCTCAGTCGGGCCCGCGCAGCCGGCGCCTCCGCAGCCTCAGCCGTCGCGGCTCATCCCGGCCCGCGCTGTCGCCGCCGCCTCTATAGCCTCACGGCCGGGAGGCCGAACCGGCGCCGGTCCGCTCGGCTTCTTCCGGAACGAGCTCGGATCCCGCCGGACCGGAGGCCGGCTGCAGCTACCTCCACCCTCGCGGAGTCCCACCAGACGTTGGACTCAGGGCCGCCGCGAAGACTTGCCGGCCCGCCTCGGGGTTCGCCTCCTTCCGGAACACCTTCGGCGGATCCGGAGAACAAGGCCGAGAACTCGGCTCCGGTCGGAGAGCAAGACCGCAAAGCTCGGCTACTTCCGGAAGAAGTTCGGCTCTCCCCGCCAACCGCGGCCCGGCACTCGGCTATTTCCGTTGCAGCTCGGCCCCGCCTCCGGGGGCGGGGAGAGGAGTTGGGCTTAACTCTCTGCTAGCCAGAGTCTTGCAGCTCCACCAGCGGCCGCGAAAAACTCGAAGCGCCTTTGAGCCTCGCAGTTATTTGCAAGAGGCTTCGCCTGTTATTTGCATAAAAAGTCCACCCTCCTTCACCTTTTCCGCATTCCCCTTTGCCTTCCTCCCCACCCCCATAAAGCCCCGAGGCGCCCAGCCGCGCCCCACAAAAGGACCGGGAGGCGACTTTGCTTTTGGTTTATTGCCCCTCAGCAGGCTGCGGGAGTCAGGGCCCAGGCTGGGGCTGCCCGGCCCAGCCAGCGGGTCTATACAGTGTGTGCAGGGGTGCCGTTCGCCCCCTCCAAGGAAATGCACTTTTGGGAATGTCTCGAAGTCGAGGACAGGGTCACCTCGGTCCTGGGGGATTTGGGTGGGTGGGGCAGGGCCACACTGCAGGGCCGGTGGGTCCCGTCCGGCAGGGGTCAGACGTCAAGAGAGGAGGCAGGGGACAGGGACGGGGTTCGAGAGGGCGTGGTGGGCACCGGCCCCGTGCCCCCAGCGCCCAACACTCGCCACTGGAAGATGCTGGCGTCCTTGCCGCCCAGCGAGATGAGGTGCGAGTCGTCGTGCGTGAACCGGACGCTGGTCACGTGGCTGCCGTGACCACCGTACACGAGGCTCGGCGCCTGGGCCGGAGAGAAGATGGAGCTGCACGGCCGAGGGACCCCGGCCGCCCGCCTCATCCCGCCCCGGAGGCCCCGGGAGGCCTCACCTTGGCGTGCGCGCACGGGTACTGGAAGAGGTGCACTTTGCAGAAGTCGTCGGCAACGGCCACGACGCGCTCATTGTGGGAGCGGCACAGGGAGTTGATGTCAGTTCCATCCGAGCCATCTGGCCACACGCCTATCACAGCAGCCGGCCTCAGCCCGACCTCCCCGCCCGCACCCGCGGTCCAGAGCTGCACCATTTCCCCCGTTGCTCAGGCAGCCCGGCCACCCACCCACCACGTTCCAGGCAATCCTTCTCTGCCAGTGGCAGAGGTGGGGGCGGGGGGTGGGGGGGCGGGGGGAGGGGTTACTCCTGGGCTGGATCTGCCAGTTTCTCGACGTCCACCCCCTACACATGTCCAGCATTCCGAGCCCCAGGCGGGTTGCACCTTGTCCCCCCACACTCACGCAGGTTTCCACGGCCCTGCACCCCTTCTCACCGTAGACATGGAAGCCCAGCACGCAGGTGTAGGTGGCCCACTCCCGGTCTCGGCTCTCATAGCGATTCCTCAGCAGCTTACAGCCTCCAGCCACATCCCCTGGGGAGAGGGAGCCCACCCAGCTCAGTTCTCACCCTGTCCTCCGTGGGGAGGATGACACGGGAGGCCAAATTGGAAAGACGCTTGAGGCCACAGCATGTGATCTGGTCAAAGTGGTAGCCCTCAGCCCAGGGCAAAACCCAGCCCCTACCCCGGCCGCCCGCCTCATCCCGCCCCGGAGGCCCCGGGAGGCCTCACCTTGGCGTGCGCGCACGGGTACTGGAAGAGGTGCACTTTGCAGAAGTCGTCGGCAACGGCCACGACGCGCTCATTGTGGGAGCGGCACAGGGAGTTGATGTCAGTTCCATCCGAGCCATCTGGCCACACGCCTATCACAGCAGCCGGCCTCAGCCCGACCTCCCCGCCCGCACCCGCGGTCCAGAGCTGCACCATTTCCCCCGTTGCTCAGGCAGCCCGGCCACCCACCCACCACGTTCCAGGCAATCCTTCTCTGCCAGTGGCAGAGGTGGGGGCGGGGGGTGGGGGGGCGGGGGGAGGGGTTACTCCTGGGCTGGATCTGCCAGTTTCTCGACGTCCACCCCCTACACATGTCCAGCATTCCGAGCCCCAGGCGGGTTGCACCTTGTCCCCCCACACTCACGCAGGTTTCCACGGCCCTGCACCCCTTCTCACCGTAGACATGGAAGCCCAGCACGCAGGTGTAGGTGGCCCACTCCCGGTCTCGGCTCTCATAGCGATTCCTCAGCAGCTTACAGCCTCCAGCCACATCCCCTGGGGAGAGGGAGCCCACCCAGCTCAGTTCTCACCCTGTCCTCCGTGGGGAGGATGACACGGGAGGCCAAATTGGAAAGACGCTTGAGGCCACAGCATGTGATCTGGTCAAAGTGGTAGCCCTCAGCCCAGGGCAAAACCCAGCCCCTTGTGCTTCCTGAGTTCTCATCTGAAGTTCTCCTCTCTCGATAAGTCAACCCCTCCACACCTGTCCTGAGAAACTTTTCCAAAACAATCTTTTTCCTAGTACATTTTTCAACTCTCTTAAGGCCTGGTGGGAACAAGACATGGTGTTAAACTGTGTGTGTGGTTTTTCTTCCAGTGATATTTCTCCTATTGTGTATAAACTCATCTTCAACCCCTATCTGATTGCCCCTCTACTGGGAGCTTCCCTACATTTCCTTCATCCCCTCCCAACCAAGAGCCCACTCACATAAATAAAACCCACCACAATTCCCCTCTCCTCATGCACTCCCCTACTGTCACTCACAGTAAAGGATCTCATAGTCCCCAGAATTGGACATGATGAAGTTCCCATCCTTGGACCAGTCCAGGTGAGTGATGAAGCTGGAGTGACCCTGGGAGCAAAGGTCAAGAGACTAAAACTTCAGCCACCATTTCCCACCCCACCCCCAGAAGGGCATTAGTTTACCTGCTATGGCAATGCCCCACCCTCCACCCCAGCTTCCTCACCACACAGCGGCCAAAACGGCTGGACTTGGCACCGTCACTGGAAACGCTATAGATGTAGATCATGTTGTCATGGGAACCGATGGCCAGGTACAACCCATCTACAAAGACAGTCACTCAGAGAGGGAAGGGCCAGGGATGAGTTTAGGTCCGGGGTGGAGGTGGCTCCCACCTGGGCTGTACCGGACCACTGATAGCTGCTCATTGCCATCGGTGATGTCAGACACAATCTCTCTGGTCTCTGTATCCAAAACCAGCCACCTGGAAAGGAAGGAGGTGGAAAACAGGTGTGAGGATACCTGTCCCAAGAAGTCAGAGAGCCTCAGAGACACCAAAAGTAAGGCTATGATACAGACAGGGAGGTTGCCATTGCATTCATATGCTGGGAAGTGGAAAGGGGCTAAGGACAGAAAAAAGTTGAGGGGCTCCTGATACCTTCCGAAAAGGAGTCCAAGGGCCCAAAGACAGGGCTCTGTGGATTCTGTAAGCTTGTCACTTCCCTGTGTTAGTTTCCCCTATGCCCAGCCCATCCCCTGCTCCTCTATCTGGAGCTGCCACCTCCTCCACTCTCAGAGGAGGGGGAGTGGACGGGGGAGGGTGTGATGACAGCTGCCACAGGAGAGCAAGGGAGACCCATGCTGCAGGGAAAGCACTGAGGAGTGGGAGGGTGCAGCTGGGGCTCCTGAACAGGCAGCGATCACAGTCCTCCACTGCCCCCCCATTACCAGAAACCCTTCCCATACCTCCTACTTTGCCCTCCCAGGAGTTCTGGCTCCCTCTCACCTCCCTGTGTTCAGTCCTACGGCCACAACTGCCCCACTGGGGTGGAAGTCAGCACAGAGACCAGTCTCCTGGGAGAGGGGAGAAGGTGAATTCAAGAAGATGCCTTTCAAGTGAGGGAACTAAGATGGACACCTTGTCATCTTGATAACAATGGCAAGGCCTCCCCCCTTCCAAGGAGGAGAGGAACAGGAGACCTGGGATGGCAGGCAGGGTGCCTCTAGAGCCTAAACAGAGGTGCTACTCAAAACACTTAGCCACCAGAACTGATACCCCCAGCTGTGCGGGAGATTAACCATTAGTTGCTAGCTCAAGAGGTCTAGGGGTTGGGGGGCAGACAGTATTCAGGGATACTGGTACCATCAGTTCAGAAGAATAAACATTTTAGCAGCCAGTACAGTCACACCAATGCAAGGTGGCTGCCTTTGGGAGCGAAAGGGAAGCAGATATTGGGGAAGGAGTGGCGGCCACAGAAGTCACGGTGGGTGTGACAGCGAGGATCCGGGGACACGGAACTCTCTACCTTGAGGTCGATGCTCCAGGCCAGGGCATGGCCCTCCCCGTCCCAGAGGCAGAGCTGCCGGTCATGGCCACAGGTGAGGAAACGGTTCTGGAAGGGATGTGTGCAGAGCCCCCAGAGTTCATCCGTGTGACCCTGCAGCAGAGCACGGCTGTCATCTCTGCCTCTCCCCCACAGCTCTTCCCTCCCTGCTCCCCGAAAACCTTCGGCCCCCCCCAACCTGGATTACAGGGGAGAAGCCCTGGGCCAGATCTCCCCGCAGCAATGCATTCTTCGTGGTGCCCACCAGCAGCTCAGAGCCAGGCCCCTCTGCAATGGCCCGCACAGCCCCAAAGTGTTCAGGAATCTGCAGGCAGGTGCAGAACGTCAGGGACCCCTGTCCATTCTTTGTCCCCCTCCTTCCCTTGACCCCAGGCCAGCCGTCACCTCCGCCTCCTGAAGGGCCACCAACCCGGGCCCCCACTGGACCAGCCGGCGGTCCCGCCCACCACCACTCAGCACAGTCCCGTCCCGCCGGAGACACAGGGCGAAGATGGAACCTTCATGAGCGTGGGCCTGGGCCACAATCCCATAGGTCTCTGTTGGCAAAGTCCAGGCGGTCATGCTTGTAGGGTGCAGGGAAGGAGGGGACAAGAGCAGCCTAGGCGGTCACAATAGAGTAATGGCTCCCAGTTGCTGAGTGCCCGCTGAGTGCTGTCTCTCATCCTTGGCTCTTCTCCCCAATTTACAGACTGAACAACTAAGGTTCAAAGAAGTGAGGTGACTTCCTAAAGGCCAGAACTAGAGGCGAGCCTGGCAGACTCCAAAGCCCCAGCCTCCTCCCTTTGCCATGCTGCCCACTACCCTTCTATTCTGGCTGCCTAAAGAGCCCCACCCTCTGGCAGAATCCATCAGCTCCCCAGGTAAAAGGATGGGAAAGCCTCTCCTCTGACTTCACAGACCCTCTGGGCAACTAGCCTTCCAGGACGCCACCCCCATCACGTACCTTTGGCCCCACCCCTGCCTGGGGTCCTGGAATCAGAGAGGCTCCGCCCCCAGGTGAGGATGTTGCCCTCTGAGTCCCCAGTGAGAATGTCTCCATCGGGGAGGAACACAAAGCAGGAGATAAACTTGGGCTTCTTATATTTCTAGGGGCGAGGCGAGCAGAGAGCAGAGATCAAAGGGTAGGGCAAAGACTACAAGTCACGGGACCACTGGGAGTTGGGTAGCATTAGGGTCTATAGTACTCAGACCAATGCTTCCATCTGCACTCTGCCTTCCCCCGCATCCCGCGCCCGTCCACGCCTCACCCCAAAGACACCCTGTTTCCTGGTGAGCGTCCCGTTCCCAGGAACCCCTGTTCCACCATTCCAGTTCCAGAAGTGGACGTGGGATTTCCCACTGGTGACGATGCGCTGCTGTCACGAGGGTTGAAGCCAACGGCAAGGACTGAGTCGTTTGTACTCTGAAGGGAAGATACTAGATTCAGCCACCCCAAGCCCTGTATACCTTCATTCTACCACAATGGCACCCTGACAACTGGTCTGCTGAGGTGCAGAACCCTCAGGACAACCCTTCCTCCAAGGCCCTGGTCCCATAAGAGCGCCACTCTCCGTCACTCACTAATGCCTCACACATTGTCTCTCATGAGGTCAGAACCTCTGTGGTCCCCACTTTACAGCCTCAGAGAGGCTAGGAGGCTTGCTCCAGGGAACCTAGCCAGAAGGGAGGTTCGTGTTTGGGAACTTTGGAGCTCTCTGCACCCCAACCCGCCCGCTGCCCCGCCAAGCACCCTGGACACCTCACCTTGATCTCAGCCAGCTTCGTGCCCCGGCTGCAGTCCCACACCGACAGCATGTGCTCGTTGGAATCATCCACCACACAGAGGAAAGCGCCCTGATCCTGAGGCCAGAGGACACACCGGAGGGGCCAAGTGAGGCCTGGCAGTCAGGGGGTTCAGGGTTAAATGAGGCAAGGGGCACCATGACAGGTTGAGAGAGCAGGGGCCACATGTCTCTTAGGAGAACCAGCTGGGCAGGGCTCAGGAAGGCCAGGACCTCTGAGGCTTCCTGGTGAAGTAGAAGGGGGTTCCCAGACAAGGAAATGGGGGCCTCGAGGTACCAGGGCCAGCTCACCGAAACTGAAAAGGCCAGGGCCCCCACACCCCGCTCAAAGGCCCCCAGTCCGATCTCCTGCAGCTTCAGCAGCGTCTCAGAGTCCCAGACGTGAACCACGGGCTGCAAGGGCTGGTGGAGGAGAAGAAGTCAGGGGCGTAAAGGAGGGCCGGGCCGGGATCTCACCCTGGTGTTTGACTATGGCCTTACCTTTCCATCTTTATCCACGCCAGCTGTCTGTCCTGAGGCTACACGAACACCATCAGGGTGAACAGCCAGGCTAAGTAGGGGAGGAGACACTCTAGGGAAGGGGGTCGGTCTCCAAGACCACCCAGGACACCATCCCCTGGGTCTGCAGAGCAGCAAGCCCACTCTCCTCTCCTGCTTCTCCACATTCACCCAAGACCTTCCTTCTGCCAAGCCCACCCTCCTCAGGCCTTGAGCTGCCCACTCCCCAGCCCTCGGACCCTCACCATCGAACACAGTCTGTGTGCCCCCGGTAATGTCTCTGACCACCACCTCCAGGGCCCCCAGGGCCCCCTCCGGGCCGGTACAGCACCACCACACAGGCGATAAAGTAGACCACTTCCCCAGAGCGCAGCACAAACAGATTAGAGCGGGAGTCACGACCCCGGTACCCATACCTGGAGTGGGGATCATGGTCAAGGAAAGGGTTGGATCAAGGGCACAGTGAGGAAAAGAAAAGAAAGACAGAGCTCCAACCAGCAGTGCCACTGGCAGAAGATAGATGGGGAGGATTCAGAGGTCTCCCTCTCCTTGCAGACCCAGGAGGAAATCCTAACAAAGCAGGGGGCAGGGAGGGTTCATGATGGAAAGGGTGGCTGCCAGGGGATTAAAGGGGGCAGGATACACCCAGTCAAGGCTGAGGGTCTCCGGGGGTGGGCCGCTGGGCAGCTCCTCCACGCTGCGGATGCCAGACGGGATGTACATGGTAATGGGGCGGCCTCGGAGAAACATCTTCACTGAGATGCCTTCTACAGTGAAAACGAGCGGGTGTCAACCACCGTCCTGCCGCTTCCCTTCTAGGAAAGTCAGGGCAGAGCTCCAACCACCATACCTCACGGCTCCCCGCCAAACAGCTCCTGGGGCTGTAGCCCCAACCCCATCATCCAAGTTCTTCCAGATCCCTCTGGACATACCTAAATTGTAATTGCTCCTCCGAGAGCCAGGACCACCGGGGCTGGAGAGGGAGTCTTTTCCCCCACGGCTGTTGGACAGAGAGAAAAGCACAGGGACTGTGGTCAGGTCCCAAGACAGAACTGAGGAGGGGCAGGACACAAGAAAGGAGGTCACCCTAGAGGTCACAGTCACCTCTGCACACTCCAAGTTTGTATCGTGAGCAGTGAGGGCTCTGGCGTAGATGGGCTCAATGTAAGGTGTGAGAAGATCGGGACTAAAGGGGTCAAGCATGCTGTAAGAGGCAGTGTGCGGTGACACTTTCTTCCAGACCACCAGGCCTCTGCCTATCAACCTTTTCATTTCTTCATCTGTAAAATGGGCCCATAGTGACTCTAGAAGGTCCACAGCCCTGCCTCTTGGGGATCTGAGAGGTCAGCAGGAAAGTCCTTATCTCTCAAGGGGGAAAGTGAAAGGTGAATTCCAGAGATCACTGTCATCAGAGGATAATAAGATGACAACCTCTCTTCTGAGAATAAAGGAGAGGCCAAGGATAGGGTGAGAATAAACACTCAGGTGTCCTGGAGCCTGTACATACTCTAAGACAATCCACTGGGATTTCCCCCTTGCTCTCTAAAGCGTGGTAGGCTGGGGTGGGAGAAGAGAGCTGGAATCTGAGGAGAGTCTCCCATGGAAACCATGAATACTTTTGGAAAACCCTCTTGGGAACTTGAAAGGGATGCTGTGGTATGGTGGAGAGGGCAGGGGCAACTGGAGTCAGGAAGAACTCAGTTGAAGTCCTGGCTCTAGCTGTGTGACCCCAGGCAAATGACTTACCCTCTCTGAGCCTGCTTCCTCACCTGGCCAATGAACAGCATGAGACCACCTACCCCCCCAAGGATGTCATGGGGACTGAATGAGATGGAGGAGGTCGAGGGGTTGGCACAGTGCTGGGTACACAGCAGGCTCCCCAGGAGCGCTTGTTCCTTTCTTCCTGTTGGGCAATGAGGGCCCCCACCCCACCCAGGGAAGCCAGGTGAGGGATGTGGAAAGTCAAGAACCTGAGCCTGGGGGGGGGTGCAGTTGGGAGCAGGGGCGGGCAGGGGGAGCCTCGCCCACCTCTCTGTGCTCCCTGTCCGCAACAACAGGTTGGCCGAGGAAGCTGCCTTCCGGGAGAGTTTCTGGCGAGGCCGTTCTGAGGGCGACGAGGAGGAAGAATTTCTCCGTGGCTGGGCAGAGCACAGTGAGCAGGTGAATGTCATTCCGGCCACTGGGGCTCCCCTATCCGCCCTCCCGCCCAGCCTCGACCACAGGACACTTACGTGTCAGTGCGCTGCGGGGGCTGAGCCAGCCTGAGGATCCCTGGGGGGCCGGGGGAGCCTGTGCCACTGCTGCTGCTGCCCCCTCCTTCAGACTGGGTACCGCTAGGTTCTTCACTGCCCCCTGGAGGGGCTGGGGGCCCGTTGCTCAGCCTGGGGTGGCCAGGGGATGGTTCCACCTCCATCTCTGCTTCCGTCTGGGTGCCTCGGCTCACCAAGGAGGGGCTGCATGTGGGTGGCAGCCCTGGGGGCACTGCGGGGCTGCTGGGGAGACAATGCATCAACCTGATGGCCCTAGAGGCCCTATCGAGGAGGAGGAGGGAGTGACCACATGCATACCTGTCCCTTGGAGGGCCCAGGGTGCCAGGGTCCTGCAGGGAGGTGGGGGCTGCCTGCAGCCGCAGCAGGCGAAGAGCTTCTGCCAAGGCTGCCTTCACCAGCTCCATCTCCTTCTCCTGCACCTGAAGCCGCCGGCTCAAGGACTGCAGGGCCTCCTGAGCCGGGCCCTCACCTGGGAAAGGGGCAAGAAGCCGTCAGCATGTCACCCCCCCCACACACACACACACCTGGGGAAAGGCTTGAGGGGCTTCTCTCTCCCCCTAGCTTTGCATCTGTCCAATAGGACTGCCCCCTCCAGGCTTGGAAGCGCTCCGAGAGAGGAGGAGACAGTGGGAAAAGGATCAAGGGCCTCCTTCTGGCAGGGCAGGCAAGGAACCTGGCAGAGTTCCCTTCCTGCTGCCTGTCCCAGCCTCCGCAAAGACAGGGAGTACCATGGAGTACCAGAGGGGAAATATGGAGTTCTGCCGAGGAACGTGGGAACCACAGACGGAGGCGCATGAGGGGCGACAGGGCCCAGCCCACAGTAACCGTAGGACTCCAGGGAAGGCAGAGAAACTGCGAGGGAGCACCAGGAGAGAAGCGGGCGACTCAGAGACAGTCATCC
>SJYC01132687.1:0-16193 GCA_006408675.1 Madoqua kirkii
TGGGAACCACAGACGGAGGCGCATGAGGGGCGACAGGGCCCAGCCCACAGTAACCGTAGGACTCCAGGGAAGGCAGAGAAACTGCGAGGGAGCACCAGGAGAGAAGCGGGCGACTCAGAGAACAGTCATCCTGAGGACTCAGAAGAGAAGAGGTCCGGAGTGACAGGAGAGGGTTAGCAGCGGAGAGCAGCGCAGGTTCCAGGGTAACAGAGGAGATCAGGAGTAAAAAGACCCAACAAAGCCGGGAAAGAAGCCCAGGGTAACACAGGAGGTTCGGAAACTTTGGAGGGGCCCAGAATCATACGAGGGGCAGGATGGCATTGTCGAAGTCCGAAATGACAGTTTGGAGGACCCAAGTAACTAGGGGGAGCGACCTGAGGAACAGTGGAGGATGCTCGGAGCCCCCGGGGCCAAGGAGCACGCGGGGACGCCCGGGACAGCCGTCGGGCAATGGCAGCGCCAGACTGGCCGGCGCTCCGGGAAGGGGCACGCCGCCCGCCCCGCCCCGTACTCACCGGGCCCCCCGGCCCCGTCCATCCGGCCCCCGGCTTGCTCCGAGCGGCGGCGGCGGAGGAGGAGGCGTCTAAGCCGCTGGGGCCATGGCCAGGGAGAGGGGAAGGGGAAGCACCCCGGGGCGCGCGCGCTAGGGAGCCGAGCCACCCCCCGGGGGCGCTGTCGGGCGCGGGCAAAGGGCCTGGAGGGGGCGCTGTGGGGAGGGGGCCGCAGGCTCTGGGGCTCGCCGGAGCCTCGGACTCTCCCCGGGCCGCTCTCGGCTCCCGGGGGTGGGGTGGCGGGGCCGTCCCGGGCCCCAGCGCCGCAGCACAAACAGGCCCCGGACGCGGAGCCGCCAGGAAGCGCGGGAGGGGGGGCGGGACGAGGGGGGGCCGGGCCGCCTGGTAACCCCTCCTTGTCCGGGCCTCGCGGCTCCTTACGGGGGCGGGGCCAACCCTCTGACCCCCGCGCCCCACGGGTCCCCTCGGGCCACCACCCTCCAGGCCCTTCCGGGATCCTGGCCGTCGGACTCCCTGGGGACCCGGGAAGGAGCGCGGGGCCCGAGGTTTCCGCCCCCACCTTGCCTCTGGGGGGCAGAACCGACCAGCCCCTCCCCACTTCCGCGAGGGGGCAGAGGCGGGGTCACGAAATCGGCACTTTGCCGGGGGCGGGGCTTTCCCTCAGGGGCAAAGCCGAAGCATCCCGAACTGGGACTGGCTGAGGACCCGGCGGCCGGCGAGTTATTAAGTCTGTGGCGGGAGGATGCCCAGGGTATTGGGGTCAGGGTGGCATTAGCCCAGCTCAAGCCGGGCCGGGCTGACGCAGCATCCTGCCACGGCCAACCCCAGCCCCTGACAGCTCTGCTGTCCCTCGGGCAGAGATGGGAGATGGCGCCGGTGCTGCCCCTGGTCCTGCCCCTCCAGCCCCGCATCCGTCTGGCGCAGGGGCTCTGGCTCCTCTCCTGGCTGCTCGTGCTGGTCGGTGGCCTCACCCTCCTCTGTAGCGGGCACCTCCTGGCCCAGCTGTGGCACCTTGGCACCTTCTTGGCTCCCTCCTGCTCGTTCTCTGCGCTGCCCCAGGTTGCCGTGGCGGCGAGTGCAGTGGCTCTGGGCACAGGACTGGTGAGTTCAGGAGCTAGCCGGGCCAGTCTGGATGCAGAACAGTACCCTCCCTGGCGAGGGGTCCTGGGCCCACTGCTGGTGGCTGGCACAGTGGGGGGCGGGGGGCTCCTGGTCCTCGCCCTGGGACTAGCCTTGGCTTTACCTGGGACTCTGGACACGGGCCTGGAGGAGGGCCTGGGGTCTGCCTTGGCTCACTACAAGGACACAGAGGTGCCCGGACGCTGTCAAGCCAAACGGCTGTTGGATGAGCTGCAGCTGAAGTACCACTGCTGCGGCCGTCGTGGCTACAAGGATTGGTTTGGAATCCAGTGGGTCAGCAACCGTTACCTGGATCCCAATGACCATGACGTGGTTGAGTGAGTGATTTGCTTCTCCCCTCCTTCTCCTTCTCCTCCTCCTTCTCTTTCCTTGAAACCCCACCTCACCCAGATAGGCAATAATTCATCTAGTGATTGAGGGAATGGGGCAACAGCTGTGTGACCCAGGGCATGGTACCAAATTGCTCTGGGCCCATGTGTCTGTAAACTGGAGATGATAAAACTACCATCTCAAAGTTGTTGTACGATAAGTAACTTATGCCTGCCTGGCCTAGTAAAGGAGTTGGTAAATGTTTCCCTCGTTTTTCCCAACTTCTGTACCCTGCAGCTTCTCCCTCAGGCCTCTATCTCCAGATATCCTAACACCCCTGCCCCTCCCTTTGCAGCCGGATCCAGAGCAATGTGGAAGGCCTGTATCTGATTGATGGGGTCCCTTTCTCCTGCTGTAATCCCCATTCACCCAGACCTTGCCTGCAAAGCCGGCTCTCAGACCCCCATGCCCACCCCCTCTTTGATCCCCGACAGCCCAACCTCAACCTCTGGTCCCAAGGATGCCACGAGGTGTTACTGAGGCACTTGCAGGGGCTGGCAAGCACACTGGGGAACATGCTGGCTGTTACCTTCCTGCTGCAGGTGAGTCAGCAGAGTCTGAGGCCTCCGCACCGCCTCCAACCCAGGGACCCCTGGAACTGCTGACCCTGGCTGACCTCTTGCTTCTTGCTTCCCCCCACAGACTCTGGTACTTCTGGGCCTGCGGTACCTGCAGACAGCACTGGAGGGGCTCGGAGGAGTCATTGATGGGGAGGGAGAGGCCCAGGGCTACCTCTTTCCTGCTGGGCTGAAAGACATGCTGAAAACAGCCTGGCTACAGGGGGCGGGGCCCCACAGGCCAGCACCTGGGGAGGCCCCACCAGAAGAGGAACCTCCCAAGGAGGGTCTACCTGAGGCCTAGAACTACCTGGGGATGGGGGTGGGGATGATGGGGAGGGAGAGGCCCAGGGCTACCTCTTTCCTGCTGGGCTGAAAGACATGCTGAAAACAGCCTGGCTACAGGGGGCGGGGCCCCACAGGCCAGCACCTGGGGAGGCCCCACCAGAAGAGGAACCTCCCAAGGAGGGTCTACCTGAGGCCTAGAACTACCTGGGGATGGGGGTGGGGGGAAGGGGAGGGATGGACAAGACTGGAAAGCTCACAACTCCTTATAGGCTCCCCGTGAGGGAGGGGGGAATCTGGGATTAGGGGGTTAAGGATAGCCAGTGAGCTGGACTGGGGTAGGAGAGAAAACTGGGTGTCCTAGGGCCTAGTCCATGGCCAGAACCACCAGGGGACAGAAAAAAAACAAAACCAAGGTGGTAGAAATGACATGGGAAGGCCAGGAGGCTACTTCTGGGGCACAGACTCAATAAAGCTTTTGGACTGAAGCTCCTGATCTTTCTCTTCAAGGGGGTAGGGGGCCCTGAAAGAACTGATTTCCATCTGATGGAGAAGCCAGGACCCAAGGGTTTTGACCCTGGTAAGAATCAAATGCAAGAACCTGATGTGGGAAGTGAAGGAACACAGAGGCCCCGCCAGGTTGAGTTTTTATTCTGGAGGTAGGACGGGGGGGTCAGCATGCTCAGGTGGGGAGGGTCCAGCCCAGCTCCTCCAGCCCCCCCAGTGCATGCCCAGCCCCAATAAGTTACCCAGTGACTCAGCTGCCCTCCCTCCTGAGTCTGTTTTCTGCTCCGCCCCAGACAGGGCCAGTCTGGCTCAATAGGAGGGCTGTTTGTCCCTAGCCTGTGGGCAGTGCCACATGGCAGGCCAGGGGAGGGGCTGAAGGGGTGGAGGGGCCGCTCCTGGCTCTGAGGGGTCAGGACTTGGAAAACCACATCCTGGGCGGGCCAGGGGCACAGTCCCACAGCTCTGTGCCTGGTGAGCTGGTGGGCAGGGTAAGGCCACCATCACACCTCGACAGCTGGGTCTGAGCCACGGCCCTGCAGCTGTAGCTGCTCCTCCTGCTTCATCTTGGGCTTCTCCGTCCGTGTGTGCCACACCAGAACCTGTCCAGGGAGGTTTCAGTTAGAGCCGGGCCCAGCCTCAGCCAAGCCTCTGAGCACTCAGGATAAAACAGATCCTCCCACCTCCTGAACACACACCATATTGGCAGCCAACTATGAAGGGCAGGGGGAGGGGAAGGCTTTAGTGCCTCTGAAAGTCAAAGTGTTAGTCGCTCAGTCATTTCCAGCTCTGAGACCTCATGGACTGTAGCCTGCCAGGCTTCTCTTCCCATGGAATTCTCAAGGCTGGAATACTGGAGCAGGTTGCCATTCCCTTCTCCAAGAGATCTTCCCGACCCAGGGATCAAACCCAGGTCTCCTGCATCGCAGGTAGATTCTTTACCATCTGAGCCACAAGGGAAGCCAGTGCCTCTGAAATGGGGCCTAATCCCTTACTCTCTGTCTCAGGGGTGCCAAGAGACCACTTTCCTTCTTTGACTTTCCCTTCAGTAGAGTAAGCAAGCTCTGCAGGGTCTCTCCTTGTTCAAACACCCATCCTCGATCCTGCTCCGCAGGGCCTCATTCCACTTCTCCCATCTCCTGTCCATCCCAGAACTGGGTTTCTATGCCCACCTCCATCCCCTTACCCGAGTGCAGTTGGCAGCCCGCGGCTCCAGGTCCTTGGGATCTACAAGGTGGCTCAGGAGACTGCTCTCCAGATGGCCCCGAGGAGCGGTAGCATCAAACCGGGCATTGGGTTTAGCCAACAGCAAAGACAGGGCGACAGCAAATCCTGCCATATCCACTGGGAAGGGCCTGTTGGGCTCCCAGGCCGTGTGGAAACCAACAACCCGGCCATCCTGTACGCGAGGGCCCTCGAATCGAAGGCCGCCCACGAGCCCCACAGGCCATACTGAGACACCCCGGGTCCAGCGCATCTAGCAGAAGTTGGGAAAGAAGAGACAGACAGGAAGTGGCCCAGAGGAAGAGGAGCAGCGGCAAGGACCACTTGAGTCACTCTGCCCCACCCCTCCCCACCCAGGGAAAATGATGAAGCGGGTCCCACCAGGCCTGCTTCCCCAGCCCCAAGCCAGTGCTCACCTCCTCAAAGAGTTCCCGGCTGTAGGTGTTGTCATCGTAGCAAAGTACACGACTCCCCGGGTACCTGGGGGGGGTGGGTCCTTCTCTCCCCCAACAGCACCCCCTCCGCTCCGGAGCCAGTCCAGGGCCCTGTTCCGTTGCTCTACACCTCGGGGCCGAACCCAGCCTGGCTCACCCTCCCGGAGCCGCTGGGCCTTGGGGGTAAGGACCGCCAGGTGTGTGAAGAGGAGGCCAGAGGCAGCCAGCAGCCCCGAGACCAACGAGGTGGGGCCCTCAGCATCTTCCACCAGCAGCCAGTGCAGCCGGGGCACCAGGCTCAGGGTCTGGGACAGCCGCACCAGCTCCGCCTTCTGCACCAACCTG
Organism: Madoqua kirkii; assembly: GCA_006408675.1. Classification (NCBI taxonomy): domain Eukaryota; kingdom Metazoa; phylum Chordata; class Mammalia; order Artiodactyla; family Bovidae; genus Madoqua; species Madoqua kirkii. Next base: position 5,371 of record SJYC01132687.1, read on the forward strand.
CAGGGGGAAAGATGCAAGAGGGAAAGGGTGGCCACCATTTGCCCACTCCAGCAGGCATGTATGTCTTCTTCTGGGCCACTCCTAGCACCCTCACGACATTTCCCTGACCAGCACCCAGACTCCCTGTTGTTTTTTGGCTGAGTAGCTCAGCTTGTGAGATCTTGGGTCCCTAATCAGGGACGGTACCTGTGCCCCCTGAAGTGGAAGCACAGAGGCCTAACCACTAGACAACCAGGGAATTCTCTCACCTGCCCCGTTATTTTTTTGGCCATGCTGCATGACATGTGGGACCTTAGTTCCCCAACCAGGGATTGAACCTGTGCCCCTTGCGTTGGCAGCACAGTCTTAACCTCTGGACTACCAGAGAAGTCCAAGTCTCCTTTTGATTTCCGGTTTTGTAGACAATACAGAACCAGAGTCTGAGGTGGGGGAGTCTTGTAGACACTGTCTCCTGATGTCTGTCATTGCTGGGCACAGGGCAGTGCCTTCTTAGACCAAAATGATTGACCCAAGGTCATCCCCAAGTCTCTTGTAAGTTTCTTTGCCCTTCAGATGGGCCTGCCAGCCCCAGAGTTGGCAGTGTGTGCATGGAGAGGGGAGGGTCTTAAGATGCCTAGCCTAGATGGGCCAGCCATCTGATTCCAGGCAGATGTCAGCAAGCCCTTTTGGCTCCTTTCAAAACCACATTCCCCAGCTGTTTGTATCACTAATAATGCTACATTTTATTTTTTATTTTTAAAAAGGAACCCACTTAGCAGTGTGGGGCAGAGAGTAAACACACTAAATAACAACTGGTGTAACTATTTCTAGACCACCATATGACTGAATGGCCAAGTCCTTCTCTACTTTACATTAGTCAAGGGCTTCTCAAACTTCCTCACCAAAGCTTCCCTAAGGAGTCAAGAGTGAACTCACTTGGCAAGTTCAGAATTTCTTTGAAACTTTATTGCTGTATCTTAAAATTTCTCAGGAATTTTTTACACTACTTCATGGCACATCCCTGTCTATATTCTTTATCTTTTGGGCACGCCACATGGCATGCAGGATCCTAGAGCTCCCAACCAGGGATTGAACCCCCAGTACCCATGATGGCAGCCAGGAATCTCAACTAGACCACCAGCGAAGTCCTCCCATCTATTGTTTATAGAAAAAAAACAATTTCCCCACGATCTGAGTAATGATGTGGTTCATTTAGCCTGACATTTGGCAATGCCTTAGCCTGAAGAACATCTCCTGGCCCAGTACCTCCTGAAACTCATCATCAACCCCAGCCTCTTGGTCCATACAGATCCTGGGTGAGTCAGAGCCCATACCTGGCATAGGTGGGGGTAACAACATAGATAGTAGGCAGAGCCTCGGGTTCAGGGGGCTGGGCAGGGGCAGGGGGTGGGCGACGGAGATCGGCTTGCAGCTGGGAAATCCTCAGATCCTTCTGCCGAAGCTGCTCCGCTGCTGCCCGCAGGGGAGGGAGGCAGTCACATGGCTGGCCTGGTCCCAGGAAACAGGGATGGGGGCAGAGAACCACAGGATGTTCAGCATCCCAAAGGGCATTAACCTTCCCATTCAACTAACCAATGCGGGGCTCTCCTTACAACTTCTCTAACAGCTTTTCCACACCTAGGGTGGTGAGGAACTCGCTGCCTTAATTAGCAGCGCCGCTCCAACTTTTAACAGTTCCATCCATTACAATTTTCATGTGTCTATTTAGCTGATCACCTGCTCCATCCTTTCTACCTGCTGGGCCTAATTTTGCCTTCTGGAAGCATAACGAACAAGTTGATCTCCTAAAACAGGGCAGTCTTTCAAATACCTGAGAATCATGCAGTGGCCCAGTCTCTAAATCCCTGCATAAAAGGCAGGGTTCAATCTGTTCCGTTGGCTGTGTGACCAAAGACTCATTAAATTCATTGATTCCATCACTGGATAAATATTTATTGAATGCTCCCCCTGGGAGGCACTGCCTTAGGTCCCCGGGCTGCAGCAGGAAACCAAACAGACATGGTCCCTGCCCTCATGGAGGATGCAGTTTAGTGGAGGAGCTGGACACTAAGCAAAGAAACAAATTAATACAATTTATTAGAAACTGTGGTAAGGGCTATGAAGGAAACAAAAAGGAGGGAGACTTAAAAGAGAACCCAGAGTAAGAAGAGTGACTTTTAGCTAAGGTGGTCAAGGAAGGCCTCTGTGAGGCGGTGACATGTCAGCGAGCTGAGACCTGAAGGATGAGAAAGAGGCAGCTGGGGGAAAGCTAGAGAAAAGGTTACAGGCAGAGACAGGTTAAGTGCTTAGAGCAACGAGCGTGGGGTTTTCGAGAAACTGTCATGAAGCCAGTGTGGCTGGAGCAGAGCGAGCGAGAGATGGGAAATGGGGTTAGAGAGGCAGACGGCAGCGGGATCACGCGGGGCCTGGCAGGCTCCGGGAAGGAGTCTGATTTCACCCGAGGTGCGGCGGGCAGCCGCGGTGCGTTCTGGAGAGGGGAGTGCGCCCAGGGGCCGCAGAGGGGCTGTCGGAGGACCGAGCCGGATGAATGGGGTCTGCGCGGGGCTTCATCCCCAGGGCGGGATGCACAGCGGCGGGATGCCCTTCGGCCGACTCGCCGCACCCCCGCCCCGCCCCGCTCACCGAGCTGCACCAGCGCGTAGAGAAGGCCGGCGATCGACACTAGGAAGTAGGCGAGGAACACGTTCTTCAGCTTCAGCTTCATGGCCGCGCCGCCGCCGCCGCCGCCGCCGCCGCCGCCGGGGCAGGCGGGGTCCGGCGGGGACAAGGGGTTCCCGCCCCTCGCCCGCCTGCCAGGCTGCAAGCCCCGCCCCTGCAGCGGCCCCGCCCCGTGTCCCGCCCTCCTCACGCTCTTCTCGAGCGGCTCTCGGCAGCTAGCGCTGGCAGCGCCCGTCTGGGCCCACTTCCGGTCAGTCTGCACACCCCCTTCTCTCTGGGTAATTTCCGGTCCCATTGCCTAGTTCTGGGAACCACGGGAGTGGGTGACGTCATATCCGGCGTGTCAAGCGTGCCTGGCAGGTGGTCAGGAGCTAAGTAAGGTAACGTGGGAGTGGCTTTGAGACCCTCCGCCTTGATCTCCAGTCCCTGTGAGCGTATTTTCTTACAATCATTCACTCACCCACCCACCAGTCACTGCACGCAGTGACAGTAGCTCAGTAAATAATTGCTACATGAATGAGTGAAATCTACAGCCCTGCCAAGCCTAGACAGCATATTAAAAAGTAGAGACATTACTTTGCCGACAAAGGTCCATATAGTTGGACTGCAAGGAGATCCAACCAATCCATTCTGAAGATCAGCCCTGGGATTTCTTTGGAAGGAATGATGCTAAAGCTGAAACTCCTGTACTTTTGCCACCTCATGCGAAGAGTTGACTCATTGGAAAAGACTCTGATGCTGGGAGGGACTGGGGGCAGGGGGAGAAGGGGACGACAGACGATGAGATGGGTGGATGGCATCACTGACTCCATGGACATGAGTCTGAGTGAACCCCGGGAGTTGGTGATGGATAGGGAGGCCTGGCGTGCTGCGATTCATGGAGTTGCAAAGACTTGGACACGACTGAGCGACTGAACTGATGGTTTCTCCAGTAGTCATGTATGGATGTAAGAATTGGACTATAATGAATGTTAAGCAAGGAAGAATTGATGCTTTTGAACTGTGGTGTTGGAAAAGACTTGAGAGTCCCTTGGATTGCAAGATCAAACCAGTCAGTCCTAAAGGAAATCAGTCCTGAATACTCATTAGAAGGACTGATGCTGAAGCTGAAACTACAATACTTTGACCACCTGATGCGAAGAACTGACTCCTTGGGAAAAGACCCTGATGCTGGGAAAGATGGAAGGCAAGAGTAGAAGGGGGACGACAAGATGAGATGGTTGGATGGCATCATTGACTCGATGAACATGAGTTTGAACAAGCTCCAGGAGTCAGTGATGGACAAGGAAGCCTGGCATGCTGCAGTTCATGGGGTTGCAGAGTCAGACATGACTGAGCAACTGAACTGAACTGCCAAGCCTGTGTTCTGGTGGTCTCATATAATCCTCACTATAATCCTTTGATAATTTTAATACAATTTAGGATGTCTCTGTGTTAGTCGCTCAGTCGTGTGTGACTCCTTGCGACCCCATGGACTATAGCCCCCCAGGCTCCTCTGTCTGGTGGAAGCAGGTAGCCATTCCCATCTCCAGGGGATCCAGGCATTGTACCTGGAACTCCCACACTGCAGGCAAATTCTTTACCATATGAACCAAGGAAGACCACAATTTAGAATACTATCACTCTAAAAATGGATGTTGCAGAATTTTGATCATGGCAAAAGTGCAAAGCTAACAGTAATGAACTGGAAAATAGCAAAGGGCATTTCTGGCATTTTATTAATCAACCTCTGATAGATGTTCTAGTATGTCCACTTGGAATCAGGTCCCTTTCTGGGATGAAGAGTTTACATCAATAGTGTTTTCTCAGCACATCTAGCAGTAGTTTAAGAGCAAACTGCTCTTCAGCATTGTCACAGTACCTGTCCACTTGTGTGTGAGATAGATTTTTGTCCCCATCTTACAGGTTAAGTAACTCAGATTGCCCCAAATAATGTAATCACCACTGTGCAATTTTCTATGTGCCTTCTAGATACCTGACTCCAGGATCCTGTACTTTTTCTTTCCTCTGACCCACACTTCATAAACGTCTGACAATAGGGATGGGGTTGGGATGCCAAGGCAATGAGCTATTTCCCAGGAAATTAACTGGAAATATTTCTTGAGCTGAGGAATTCCTGAACACACCCCCAACTCCTCACTGGCATAAACCATCCGAAGCAGTAATTTTCCCAAACCAACCAACCTAATTTTTTGTTAAAATAATCTCTAAGACTGAAGCCAATGTGCAAAGTGGAGGAAACCATCTCCTGTCACTGATACAAATTTTTTTAATACTGCTAAAGAAAAGCAGTCTTGGGCTTGGTAAAGAATCCGCCTGCCAATGCAGGAGACACAGGTTCAAACTCTGGTCTGGGAAGATCCCATATGCTGAGGAGCAACTAAACCCCTGTGCACTACAACCATTGAGTCTGTGCTCTAGAGCCTGGTAACTGCAACTGTTGAGGCCACGAGAGACAACTACTGAAGTTCAAGCGCCCTAGAGCCCATACTCTGCAATCAGAGAAGCCACCACAATGAGAAGCCCATGCACTGCAGTGAAGAGTAGCCCCCAGTCTCCACAACTAAAGCAAAGTCCACGCAGCAGTGAAGACCTACCACAGCCAAAAACACATTTTAAAAAAAGAAAAGCAAAGCAGTCTTAAGTGTGAGAACATCTAACATACAGCTGTTTCTAGAGGGACCCCATTAGCTCTAGTCACCACTGTGAACTAGGCCCACTAAAATCTGATGGTCTTGCTGGGTTCCTTCACGATATACCGGCCAACAAGCAAGCTGATGAAGGCTTGCACTCACTCATTCTGCTCAGCCAACGAGGCACACGCTGAAAATGTCAGGTCCTTGGGCTTTTAAGGGTCTGTGGTTCAGGTCAGAACTAGAATCCAGACACCACACTAATTAATGGTTTCTCTCTTTATTGTTTCTCCTTTTATCAAAACCTGTCACAGCTGGGGGCCAAAAGGAAGTAAAAAAAAATTCCCACAAATATCCCCCCGCCCCCCAACTTGTCCCCAGTGAGTTCTTCCCCACCCGTTACCCAGGGCCTTGGGCCAGCCCTGGGCACACATGATCACGTCCCCCACCCTCAGCCTCCTCCCAGCAATAAATACAGGTGACCGTGATTCCACGAAACCACACTGATTTCTCCATCTTGAATGACCCTCAAGGGGACAAAATTTTAGGAGGCAAAAGAAGTCTTGCCCACCCCCATCTTGAGGAGTGTCAACTTCTTTCCCCCAAGGGACAGGGGAGGTAGAACGCCCCCGTCAGAACCGCAGCAGCTCTAGATAGAAGCAGGGAGAGGAAAGGCTGGGATGCCAGGGAAGAGAACGATTTCCAGCAACCTCACTCCTCTGATCCATTCATCCCTTCTCAGGGTAAGGGGTGGTCCCAGCGTATCAGGGGAGGGCGGACAACAGAGAAGAACCAGGAGGAAGAAATCAAAGGACGGAGGAGCAGTTTGATGGGGAAGGAAGGGGAAGGAGAAGACGGCAAAAGCTGCCGTCATCTTCTTCCAAGAAATGGCATCAACACGCAAAGGAAACAAATGGACAGGGTGTGGAGGAGACAGGGCTCCCAAAGGAAAGCGAAGGGCAGCAAGAGCCCTGTGATCCCCAGGTCTTCACAGGTGAACATGCCCCAGTTAGAGCAAGAGGATATTTGGAGATGAAGGGAGATTCAGTGTCAATGGGGTGGGAGAGGTCGGGAGATCACAAAAGAAATTCAGAGCCCAGGGACAGCCCTCTTATCCTGCCCGGATGCTGGCAGAACCTGGATCTTGAGATCAGAAAGGTGAAGCCTGGGGAAGGTCAAACTCCAGGGCAGAAAGAAGAGTAACTATCACGACCCTCACACCCCACCCCAACATCCCTTCAGTTATCGCAGGTGAATAGTCCAGTCAGAAGCCACGTTGATGCCAGGCTTGCGCAGGACCAACACTGAGGTCTCAGGGTCATGCTGGAAGGACAGGCGGCTTTCAGGAGATCCTGATGGAGGAGGAAGAAAGAGTGCCAGGATCAACAGCAATTACTTTCTCGTAGGTGTGGGTCCCCAACCCGGAGGCCAGATCACTCACCTTTTGTCTGGAGTACCACGGTTGCTGGCTTTCCGGCCCCTATTATCACCACCCGCTCAATCCAGATTGGTGTCTCAAAGTGGCTTTGGGATCTGCAGAGCTGGAGGAAGCAAAATTGGACACCCAGCAGGAAAACAATTATCAGAGCAGAACAGGGGAGAGCAGAGCAAGGTCACGACGGGAGAGCAGAGCGAGCTGTGCGCATCCCGGGCCCCAGCCTCCTCCTCCTGCAATGGCTGCCAAGGAAGAAAGCTCTTCCTCCTTACCTGGAGACCAGGGTGTTGCCAGAGAATGAGAATCGACGCAGCAGGAACTCATGGCGAGTCTGATAGTTGAACGTGTGCCCATCATCTAGAAAGAGCTCTCCTTGGGCCGTACCCTGAGCAGGAAGTGGGACAGGTGAGAGCCTGAGCCCCAGAGGGAGTGAGGGGCACCTGCCCTGGGGGACTGCCTCCCAGGAGGGTGGACAGATGGAGGTGGTGCCCACACGCTCACCTGGAGGCTGAGTGCGACAAAAAGAGTGATGGGGTCGTCCTTCATGCAGTCTGAAGAACGCCGCACTCGCATCCACCGGGGCACGATGGTCCCTCCACGCTGGAACACGGGGATCTAGGGCAAGACCAGTGCTGTACCTCTTGCAAGTCTGTGCCCTCTTAGGAACTGGACTCCAGCATACACACTCTCCTCCCTTCTGGAAACCTAGAGGCACATGGAGCTGGCAGCTGGGCCAGGCATACTCACACTGCTTAGAGTTACAGGCAGGTACAGGGTCTGCGGACCATGATACTTCTGGTAGCTCTGAACATCATACCACACCTGTGGGGGCAGAAGATAGCCTCGGTCACTCGCTGCACAGAGGACCCCACTCTCTTCACTCTCTATGACCTCCACCTTCTTTCCCCACCATGCCCATCCATAACTCACCTCCCCTTGGCCAGGCAGATAGACCTGCACACCATGAGCCTCGGAGTCTGATACAGGGTGAACCAGCAAAGCATCCCCTAAAACACGGCAGAATCCACTCTGAATTGGGGGGATCGGTTCCCAAACAGGGAGCCCTAAAGCACCTGCCCCCTTGCACCAGCGGCCTCTGACCCTCCTCCCTCCTGCACATCCACAGACATATCCCCCACAGTGCTTGCTTCTTCTCAGCCCTACCCCAACCCACCACTAACTGTCCTCGTTTCTCACCAAGCAGGAACTGATCATCTATACTGAAAGTGGTCACATCCTTAGGATAATGCACCCACAGGGGCCTAGGAAGGAAGCAAGACAAGAAAGGAAGACACCTGCTGTTTTGGTGGAAGTCAAAGATGCTACCCTAGGAACTGGCAATAAGAAGAGCACAGGGGTAAAGACCCGGGTCTGGCAGCCCGTAAGGCTTCAGCTACACAACCTAACCTTGGACCAGACATCTGGTTTCCCAACCCACCTCCCTGCTGCCTCCTCTCTGGCTCCTTCTGGAAAATGTTCTGCAGAGCGACCTTCCAGTGGCCACTTTATTATCCTAGCCTAAAAGGCCCTCCAGGATCAGGTCGTATTTTCCACTCCACCTTGACTACCTCTCCCTCTGGTTCATTACCCCTGAGACACACTGTTTTTTTTTTTTTTCCTACTGCTGGAACACACCAAACTGGTTTCCATTTCATATGTATGCACTTGCAATCTCTCCTGCTTGGAACATTCTTGGATCACAAGTGGCTGTCTTACTCATCAGACAGGCCTCATCTTTACATGGCCTGTTTGTGGAACTTAATTCCATTACCGTGTTCTACTTTTTACAAACAGCTTGTCAGTGTTGGCAATTTTCATATTTACATATTTGTCTACACGTCTCTCTGCTTTCCTCACAAGGGTGGGACACTTGTCTAACTTGTTTCAGGCTCTGCGGTCGTGACGGATGACGCCTGGCATGTCGTAAGCACTCAGGGACGTTCACTGCTATTCATCCCCACTGGTCTCCTCTCACTCTTCCCTCTGCAATCAGATTTCCCTCCTTTACAAGGCCCCAGCGAACGAAGAAAAGAGCCCAGAGATGGAACCCCGTCCCCACTGTCTCCCAGCCACCTCAGTCCACTCTCCACAGACCCAAGTGAATGCCTTACCTCATGACTGGGATCCCCTCGCATGGGACTGATAGAAGAGGGTGTACCAGAAAGGTAGTAAGGAGTATCGCTGGCCCAGGGCATCTCGAATTATGTCATGGTACTGAGACGGTAACAGCCACGGTTCTCGCCGACCAGTGTCCAGGTGGGCATGAGCCCGGAAGAATGGCTGGTAGGCACCCATCTGGTACCAGCGCACAAGCAGCTCTGGCTCTGGATTTTTGAAGAAGCCGCCCACATCCGCTGGGGAGGGGAGGGAGAAAGCAAGTTATAAAGAGGGTGAAGGAGGGCTAAGGAGCTCCCCAAGGTCCTGGCCTGGACTATCGGTTCTCTGCTCAAGCCTCTATCCTTATGCCCTCTACCTTGTCCCTCTCCCTCCAAACCAAGGCCTAAAATTCCTCCTCCTCTCACCTCCACAGAAGGAAAGTCCCACCAGCCCCAAGCTGAGACACATAGGAATTGAGATTTTCATGTGGTCCCACTCAGCAGCATTGTCCCCTGTCCACACGGCTCCTGAGGAAAAGAAGAGGGAGGGAGTTTAGGTACAGTGAAGGGCTCGGCCTTTAAGACAGCTGACCTCTCTGACCTGTCACAGCTGCTCTGGGGCCCCAGGGTCCTGCTGAAAGTGGCAGAGTTCACCACAGCACTCAAACAGGGACTGGCCACCCCATGCCCTGCCTCCCTTTAAATGCACAGCTGGAAGGAAGCGCAACACTCCAAGGATGGCCGAATGGACAGACCTCTCCTAGAACCAGACCCAGGTCCCTCTGCCAAATCTCTCCTCCACATCTTACCGAAGCGCTGGGAGCCAGCGAAGAAAGCCCTGCTCAGGACAAAGGGGCGTTCGACGCCGCTGGAGCGCAGCACCAGGCCCTCCGCGGTCGCCATGTGCTGCGTGGGAACAGGAAAGAGCGGTGGGAAGGGGCAAAACCAGCTGGCGTCCGCGCCAGTTCTCGGGCCTCGGTCTCTCCTCAGTCCCTTACCACGTAGAAGCCATAGATGTTATGCACGTCTCGGTGCTCCCAGCCCCCATAGTGCCGGGCGCCTTGAGCATGGTGACCTCAGGACCATTGAACACAGACGGTTCGTTCATGTCATTCCAGACATAGAGGTTGGGAGCCGAGCCCTGAGAACACAAGGCAGAAAACGGGAACAGAGAACAGAGGGGAGGAAGAAGACAAACAGTGAGAGAGCACAGAGCTCCTGGGAGTCCAGAAAGATGCACCTCTCTGGGTCCTCCCAGGATCATCAAGGGCCCTGATATCTTACAAGCAACCAACCACAGCAGGGTTGGCAGGCAGAGACTGACTTCAAGAAGTAGCGTGGGAAAGACAGGCTGCCGTACCTCGTAATTGTCAAAGTGAAACATGTTAGCCCACCAGGCCCTCATCTTGGGATTGGTGAAATCAGGGTAACCAGCTGCGCCTAAAAGTCAAGGATGGCTTTCAACCCATGAAGGCAAACCGGCCTCCACGCAAGCTCTCTGGTCTTCCAATCGTCCCCCCTCATTTCTGGACCCACCTACCTGGCCAGCACCAGCCTTCATAGTCAGAGCCATCCCGGGTTTTAACGTACAGACCCAGGTTCTGCAACTCTTCGTGTACACGGTAGCCAGAGTCCACCTTGATGTGGGGGTCCACAATGGCCACCAGCTGTGGGCAAGGACCACGGGTGGTCAGAGCTCTCCAGGGATATCGTGCCTGGAAAACCAACCACGGCTGCAGCCCTCTTACCTTCCGCCTCTTGGAGGCCAAATGCTCAAGCATGTTGCGGGGCTGAGGGAAACGGCTGGGGTCCCAGGTGAAATACCGCTTGCCATCAGCATGCTCAATGTCCAGCCAGATGACATCGCAAGGCAGGTTGTGATCATCGAAGCCCTGATCCACTTCCAGAACATCAGCCTCATCCCGATAGTTCCAGCGGCTCTGGTGGTAGCCGAGGGAGAAGAGCGGGGGCAATGCCTGGGTCCCTGCAGGTTCGGGGTGG